>CAWUHX010000527.1:0-82958 GCA_963922205.1 Romanomermis culicivorax
ATTATAGAAAAACGACCAACCTCTTCAAAATTCTCGACTAGACTGATGAAGGGTATAATATTTTTTTCTGATTATGTAATAAAGCTATCGTATCAATATATCCTAATGTACTTCCATTGATGTACAAGTTTTGAAATTTACTGCTTCGACTACAAGAAGAAAATACGACAGGATTGAAAATATATATTTTGAAACACGCTTGTAATTGCATAAATTGTCCGTCATTCTGAGAACAATGTAAAATTTTTTCTACATAACGTAGTAAGGGTATTATATGTAATTTATAATTTTCCCGTAATAATAATTTCTGATCTGTAACATTTTTTGTGTTTGGTATCCTAAAATCTGTAACATTTACAGGTTCTTCTTCATTTTCATAAAATTGAAAAGGGTATTGTACCCATACAATAAAAACAGCTATGAAAAGGATCACAGCGAGAGTGTTTAAAAAAATGTGTTTACTGTATATTATATCGCTAAAATAATAGGATCCGACTAACCTGTATAAAGTTTTTTGTAAAAATGATGAATCATTTAGGTGTATACAAAATCATATGATCATTGTCGGGGAATATATTAGATCTAAGTCGATATTTTTCAGGACATGTCTGTGTAAGATCTATTAATAAATAACCGTATGGTTTACTAGTAGCATCCTCATACGCCTCTATGAAATAATTTGAGGTAGTTGGAAAAATCTGTCGAGCCAGTGTGCGGACTTGTAATCTATGGCTTGGGTTTTTCAAAAGAATTAAATATTGAGCGTTTATCCTACTCGTATGCATTCCATCAAAAAAGGCATTCTGAACTATATGTATAATTGATATATTCCAATGATGCGATCCTTTAGTAAAAAGTTGAGTTAAACTTTGATCATTCTTCATCTCTTGCATCATATCATCCATAATTAATAATTTAGGTGTATCTTTACTTTTCTGAAGTTCATTCAAATCAGGCGAACCTTGAATAAATTCTACATAAGAACATTTCTGAACTAATTCATCGTAAGCTTCTTGCCATTCCGAATAACACCAATAAATTTTCACAGGAGCAGGGTGAAGCATTTCTTTAGCAAAAATTACAAGTTTTTTAACAAATTGTGTTTTTCCTGATTTTGTTGGAGCAGAAACTATACAGTTAAATGGATGTTTCCATATATAAAACTTTTCATCATCATCATTTGACATCTCTTTTTGACAACAACAAAAACCAACCACTTTTTTACTTGAACAATTTTTAAAATGATTTTTATTATTATTTAAAACAAAATGTTATATAATTATCAAAATTACAATATAAAACAGTGCACATGTAAAATATAAAGATAGATAGATGATTATATAAAATAGAATAGCATTACTGTATGCCAAATATACGCGCAATGTATGTATGTATGTATGTATGTATGAAATTATATAACAAGCAAATACGTAAGCAATTACATAAGCAAGCAAACTATAGCTAATTAATACATACAAACTGTAATGAATGAATGAATGAATGTAAGCAAAACTTTTACAATTTACTGTTAATAAAATCGCGTAGTGTTTTGATAACAACAGCATCATCAAAATCATAATGATAACCTTCATCAATAAAACTAGCTACAGTATCCTTAAGAATTTTACGACCAGTACTTGTAAGTGGTATACATCTAAATATGTCAATCATCTGTTTAAAAGCGCCAAGACAGTAATAACCTTGAACTTCACCTATAACATATTCAAAGCAGTCAATGATAAGTCCCATCTTTTCACATAAATGATTAACTGTTGGTGTAATTACGATATTATATATGGAATTACGAGCTGGACACTGATGATCCTCAACAATTCCTACCTCTTTCCCGCAATAACAATCAAAAATACACCCATTAAAGATGTCTTGTATAACTAACTCAGCACATATAATTATAAATAATTTTTCACCTTTTACTACTTGCTCATCAAAAAACCATGGAATATCTAAACCCGGAACACGTAACTCACAAATACGCTTGGTTTCGGCTTCCAACGAATTGGTATCCAACCTTGAATCGTAGTCAGGATGATTGAAACAGTTGATGAAGAGATCGTTAATAAACGACGTTTGAACGCTAGTTTCCTTTTAATCTTCACGAGCATTGCTTTGTTCTCCGGCGAATTTTGTAGCATGAATCCCTTCTTCTTCTTTAATAATTTTCTTATCTGCACTGACTTCTTCTTCTTTAACGATTTTCGGGGTAGAACCATCTTTTCCAGCTACGTCGTCGTTTTCGGTTGTTTTGCGTTTTATCGCTAGCTGGAGATTTGCTGCTAAAGCGTTGTACTCGTTTGAAATAGCTGGCGCTATCTCATGTATCATATTGGTCCAGCGCGATAATCATATTGGTTATAAGAATAAAACATTATATTTTAAAAGAAAGAAAGAAAGAAAGAATTCATATATCAACTCACTTCTTTAGATAAACACCATGTCGTTCCATTAAACAAATTGTTAAATCGTACTGTAACCCCGTCGCTCTCGACAAGCATTTTATAACCAAGGTTGATGCCACATCGACCTCCATGTGAAAATGTCTTTTCAATAATATTGACATTGCGACCTAGTATACCGTATTGTGGTAAAATGAGCTTGAATCCGCGACCGTACGCCTCTTTTGTTTTAGGGTCGACGTTACGAAAATAGATTGACACGTATCTACCTTCAACCACTACAAATAATGCCATGTTTTCATCTAACATAAACTGGTGTTCCATTTTTGAAAATTCTTGAAGAAATATTAAAGAGAAAGAGAGAAGAAGCGAGTAGTTTTTGTAGCAACAAAACAGATAAATGTATAAAGTGTTCAAAATTTTAGAGTAAAAGGAGGTTATAGCTATAATAAAATAACCAAGATATATAGCTTATAGCTGAAAGAGGAGGAGTTATAAGCATAATAAATATTCAAGACATATATCCTACAGTATTCTACTATTCTGAGGAGTATATGAGAGGAGGCGCTATGTTCTACAAAAATAAAATAAAATGTGTTTATGCTGTACGGTAACCTTTGAGATCAAAGCTAGAAAAATATATGTGTTTTATGTGTTATAGTAATTATCACGGTCAGAGCTATAGAAGCAATATAGCCACGTGCGCATGAGTTATAAGGGTCTTTAAAGCTTTTCCACATAAAAAGAAAAGATGGTGCAACAGGGTTATAAGTAGCTATTACAGTTATTTTATAGCTTCAAGAATCAAAACAAAAATACTGGGGTTGTACAGTAAAACAGGTTTTCAACTGGTTTTAACTGGTTATATGCTAATAAAATAAGCTAAAGAAATGATATGGGCACGTGTTCATGAGTTATAGAGGTCTTTAAAGCTTTCCCATCATAAAAAAGAAAAGTACTGCATTAACCTCGTAAACAATAATTAAATCTCTACCATAAAATTAATAGTTTTTGCTAATTTATAAAAATTTTCTATTATTATTACTGTATAAGTTTTTGATGAATAGGTTGTTTTCTATTTTTCTAGTTTATAGTTTTTATATTTTCTAGTTTAGATAATTTTTATAATGAAACCTATTTATGAGGATATTACTTCAGATGAAGACGACATGCCTATGAAAATTTTAGAAGATATTACTTCTGATGAAGACGATGAAACAATAGTGAATGAGTCTTCAGAGAATATTACCTCTGAGAAAGAAGAAGAAGAAACACTCGATAATAATAATAATATTTTGGAAGAAGAAGAAGAAGAAGAAGGAACTGTTTTAGATTATGATGATGAAGATGATCAATACAAAAGTTATACGCCTTACAGTTCTGATGAGGAAGAAATTTACGAAACAGCTCAAATTGGTGGTGGTGGTGGTGGGGGTAGTGGAGGTGTAACAAATGCATCTTTTGTTGCAGATGATTTTTTCGAACTAGGTCAACCCAGTACCGTAAATATTAGGCGTTCTAATACCGAAGGTCGCGAGTACTCTGTGAACTTTCGTAATACCGAACATATGGATGATTTAAATGCTCAAATAGTGCCAACGTTTCAACGTATAGTAGAGCAAATTTCTGAGAATGTTGCTGATAATGCGTTTATAGGGTTTTCCTTTGACCATCCAGATTTGACGAAAGGTCGTGTTTTGATACCTTTTAGACCGAAACATGCTTTAACTGGAGACTTGATTGTAAACACTCTTAATGCTGTTCTTCAATCAAATGAGCAAATACAAATTGATAGTCCTCAGTCTACAATTCGTACCATTGTTGTAACACCGCCTGCAGGTAGCGGTAAGCTGATTAAAATTACTTATGTAAGATTTTTATTTATTTATTTATTTAAGGTATTCACAATGCTCATCAATATTTAAAACATAATGATTTTCTAAAAGATAAACGCTGTATTATTCAAATCAACAACACGGATGATTTATGTTTTGCTAGAGCTCTAGTTGTTGCTAGAGCTTACATATATAAAAAAGATAAGAATGCTGAGCACAAATGGGAAAGTATTCGAAAGTCTGACAAGTCACATCTGCTGCAAACAAAGGTTGCTAAAGAACTGATGACCTTGGCAGGCTTAGCTAATCATCAAGGAGCTTGCGGTTTTCATCAGTGGGAACAATTGCAAACTGTTTTATTACCTGATTATCAAATCAAAGTTTTTAGCAAAGAACTCTTTAAGGATTTGATATTTAGGGGTTAGAGTTTTTTATTTGTCTGTTATTGTGTACGTATTTACAGTTTTAAGGACCTGAAGCAACGCATGTTTTGAATATTTACCACCATAATAATCATTACTCCGTCATTACAAAGATGCCTGGATTTTTTGACCGCAGCTACTTTTGTCCTCATTGCGATCTGGCCTGCAACAACAAAATGGAACACAGATGCAGAAACATTTGTCCTCTGTGTTACAATACACCCCCATGTAATCAATTTAATGCTCGAAAATGCAAAGATTGTCTGCGATATTTTAAAAACGATAAGTGTTTTGCTCGACACAAGCTTGTTTTTACTCAAAGACGTCAATCGAAATGTCAAAAAACAGGGGTATCTATTTACGATCATTTCAAAGTGTGCAAACAATGTGATACACTGGTTCGACGAGCACATTCTAATCCTCATAATTGCGGTTATTTTGAATGCGAAACATGCAAGAAAAGCGTACCTAAAAAAGGTATTAGATATGGTGTAATTATTTTATTTTATTTTATTTTATATGAAAATTTTTATTTTAGATCATTTATGTTTTATGCAACCTGTTGGTAGTGAGCAAATTGAAGAGGAAGAAGATATATTTGAAACAAATGTTGATGAGGATGAGTGTCTAGATGATAATGAAACAGGAATTACCGATAAATGTCCTGTTAATCAAAAATTTGTTTTTTATGATTTCGAGACTACACAGGAAAAAATTCTACGACAAAGCGAATTAGGGGATGTGTTTGAACATGAACCAAATTTATGTGTTGTCCATACTGTATGCGATCAGTGTCGTCAAAACGAGGGAAATTTTTGCTGCAATACATGCGGTCAACGCGAACGTAATTTCAAAGGATCTACATGTCTAAATGATTTCTGTGAATACCTTTTTGCAAAAGGTATGAAAAACATTACTGCAATAGCGCATAATTCTCGAGGATTCTATGGACAATTTATAATGCAGTTTTTGTATCGTAATGGACATCATAAACTACATATCATTAATAAGGGTGAATTAGTAAATTGTTTATAGTTTTTCATTTTCATCTATTTATTTATTTATTTTTAGGTTTAGAGTTGATGGGTATCAAAGTAGGGTCGATAAAAATTATTGATTCTCTGAACTTTCTTCCGATGCCTTTGGCGGCTTTACCGAAAACATTTGGAATAAGTGAAATATGTAAAGGATATTTCCCTCATTTCTTTAATAGAAAAGAAAATTACGGATATATTGGCTCATATCCATCACCCAACATGTACGGTTACAATGCTATGAAACCTGCGGCTCGTGCCACGTTTCTGGAGTGGTATAATCAAAAGCTTGAAGCAGTAAGTTTGCAAAAGTATAAAGTTTTGCATTTAAATGCATCATTGTTTAGGGTTGTCAATTTAATTTTGATAATCAGTTAATTGACTACTGTCGTAGCGATGTGCAAGTTTTACGACAATGTTGTATGAAATTTCGCGATATTTTTATGGAAGAAACAAATGTCAATCCTTTTGAAAATTCAATAACCATTGCTAGTGCTTGCAACTTAGTTTTCCGACGTTTATTTTTGAAGCCAGATACTATTGGTGTAATACCATACAAAGGTTATGGTAAAGGAGAAAGACAATCTGTTATAGCCTTAAAATGGGTGAAGTGGTTAGTCCATAAAAATGAAAAACTGTATATTCGACATAAACTTAATGGTGGCAAAGTTCAAATTGGAAGATACAGAGTTGATGGTTTATCAGGTAATTTTGTTCAAATTTTTGAAATTTTAATATCTATATGTTTGCTCATTAAGACACGACAATTTATGAATTTCACCGTTGTTATTGGCATGGTTGCCCTAAATGTATGAAAAATAGATATCAATTAACAGCCGATAATAATACAAAAGCAGTCGATGCATATGAACGCACTTTTAACCAGGTTATGGAACTTCAATCACTTGGTTATAGCGTAGTCGAAATGTGGGAGTGCAAACTTTTACAACAACTTCACTCAGATCCCGAAATGAAAACATTTTTTGATACAGTCAAAATACCGGAACCTATAAATCCTCGAGAAGGTAAAATCTTGAATTGTTCTTTTCCATTTTGTCAAAAGTTTCCTTGTTTTAGCTTTCTTTGGCGGTCACACTATTGCTGTAAAACTGTATCATAAAATTAAGTACAATGAAGATGGTACACCTGCAGAAAAAATCAATTATGTAGATGTATGCAGTTTATACCCATTTGTCAACAAATAGGGGAAATACCCTACAGGTCATCCAAAAATCTTTACTGAAGATTTTGAAGAGGTCAGTTCAACCTCACAGCCTTTTGAGGGGTTAATCAAGTGTACAGTTTTACCACCTCCCAAACTCTTACATCCTGTTTTACTGTATCGACATGGTGGTAAATTATTGTTTCTTTTATGCAAAACTTGCACGCATGATTCACAAAAGACCACATGCGTGCATAACGACCAAGACAGAGCATTAGACGGTACATGGGTTACGATAGAATTATATAAAGCCTTAGAGAAGGGATATAAGGTATATTGTTATGGTAATGGTTCTTTTTCTATGTATATTATTTTTGTTTCAGATCCTCAAGATTTTCGAGGCATGGCATTATGATAATATTGAGCAATATCATCCAACCAAAAACCCCACTGGTGGTTTATTTACTCAATACGTCAATACCTTTATGAAAATGAAACTAGTAAATTTTATATTATGTAAATGTGACAGAATTTGATTGTAATTTTTATAGGAGAGTGAAGGCTATCCTGCTAAAGCTCAGACAGATGAGCAAAAACGTGAATACAAAATGGAGGTCTACAATCGTGAGAATATTTCATTGGATTCTTCAAAAATTTTTAAAAATCCTGGAAAGAGGGCTTTGGCTAAATTAATGCTAAATTCTTTCTGGGGAAAAGTAACTATGCATAGTTTTTTGTATTTCATTTAATTATTTTTATGTTTTTTACTTTGGTCAACGAAACAATATGGATAAGACTGTTATCCACAATGCACCCAAAGAATATTTTAAACTTGTGATGAATGCGGCCAACATTATTAAGAATGTTAGACTAATCAATGAACAATTGGTGTCAACAACATATTGTCAACATGATGATTTTGCGGAAGTCATGGGAAATACTAATGCTGTTATTGCAGCTTATACAACGGCTCAAGCTCGATTAAAGTTATATTCTTACATTGAGCGATTAAAAAGTCGAGTATTGTATTTTGACACGGATAGTATTATTTACCTGTCAACAGTTGACAAACAACAATATCAAGTACCCACTGGTTGGTGTCTTGGTGAAATGACTGATGAGTTACGTGAATATGGTTCTGGATCTTACATTACCGAATTTGTTAGTGGAGGTCCTAAAAATTACGCCTAGAGGTTGTACAGTCCCTCTACAGACCAATACTGTCATGTAATCAAAGTCCGCGGTATCACTTTGTCATCAGATACTATGAAAAAAGTTAATTTTTATTCGCTTCATCCAATGGTTTTTGCTTTTGTAAAAAACAATGGAAAAGAAGAAGTAGATGTACATAGTCTCCGTATAGAGCATCAGCAAGATCGTAAAGTTGTTACTCCTAAAACTTTGAAAAAATTTCGTATAGTATATGATAAACGTATTTTGAAACGTAATTTTTGTACATTTCCTTATGGTTGGACTAAATAATTTTTACAATAAAGTAGAATGTTGCATCGAATTAAAAATTTTTCTTTTTGATATGTAAAGATTTTTTCTTTTTTTCTACATGCTTTTTACGACTATTTTTTGATCATTTTTTTATAAAAGACCTTCTTGGTCAATTTTGGCAGTCATTCAAAATTTATACGTATGCACCCGTAAGGATAATGTTTCATCGCCTAATGACTTTCCCAAGAATTTACTCATTAAACAGACCATTACTGACCAATTTGACCGTTTGAGATTGACTTGAACAATCATTCAGGAATGGGGCCTCTGAGCATATTTACGCCTGCAGGTAGGGCCCTTTTGTCAAAGGGGGTCCAGGGGCGCAAATTTTTGAAAGGCTTCTTCTGCCCACGGGAGAAGCCATTTTTACACACAATCGCTTTTTATTTCTTTTCACATTTTGCTCATTTCATGTTTTCCTTTTTCATCTACAGTAACACATCTATTACCCTAATTCCTCTATTACCATAATAGAAAAATTTACCGTAATTCTACTATTACAGTAACTCAAGAACATGCATTCTTAACCGTACGTCAACTCTCCAAATTTTCCGCACACTTTTTATGACCTGCTCGTTTGGTCATCTTTCTATAAAAGACCTTATTTGTCTACATGCTTTTTACGGCCAGCTCGCTCTGGTCATTTTTATAAAAGACCTTCTTGGTCATTTTTGGCAGAACATCAAAATTTATACGCATGCACCCGTAAGGATAATGTTTCATCGCGTAATGACTCTCCTGAGATTTTACTCATTAAACAGACCATTACTGACCAGATTGACTGTTCTGACATTTGTTGACTTGAACGATTGTTCAGAAAATGGGACCTCCGAAATATATTTACACCTGCAAGTGGCACCCTTTTGACAAAGGGGGTCTGGGGTGCAAATTTTTGAGGGCTTCCTCTTCCCAGAGGGGAAGCCGTTTTTACACACAATCTCTTTTTATTTCTTTTCCATTTTTTTGTCCATTTTAGTTTTCCTTTTTGCATTCATCATTGATTTTCCTTTTCCACCCACAGTAACACATTTATTACCATAATCGAAAAATTACTGTAATTCTACTATTATGGTAACTCAAGAACATGCATTCTCAACCGTACATCGACTCTCCAAATTTTCCGCACGCTTTTTACAACCTGCTCGTTTGGTCATCTTTCTATAAAAGACCTTATTTGTCTACATGCTTTTTACGGCCAGCTCGCTCTGGTCATTTTTATAAAAGACCTTCTTGGTCATTTTTGGCAGAACATCAAAATTTATACGCATGCACCCATAAGGATAATGTTTCATCGCGTAATGACTCTCCCGAGATTTTACTCATTAAACAGACCATTACTGACCAGATTGACTGTTCTGACATTTGTTGACTTGAACGATTGTTCAGAAAATGGGACCTCCGAAATATATTTACACCTGCAAGTGGCACCCTTTTGACAAAGGGGTTCCGGGGTGCAAATTTTTGAGGGCTTCCTCTTCCCAGAGGGGAAGCTGTTTTCACACACAATCTCTTTTTATTTCTTTTCCATTTTTTTGTCCATTTTAGTTTTCCTTTTTGCGTTCATCATTGATTTTCCTTTTCCACCCACAGTAACACATTTATTACCATAATCGAAAAATTACCGTAATTCTACTATTACGGTAACTCAAGAACATACATTCTTAACCGTACGACCTATAAATCGACCGTATATGTTTACTGTATGACCTATAAATCGACGAAGAAATTAACCGTATATGTTTACTGTACGACCTGTAAATACGACAAAAGCCAATCATATATGTTTACTGTATGACCTATAAATCGGCCGAAAGTGACAAATTATAGGTCGTACACAAAAGATAGGAGTATCCTTAAGCGTACGACCTATATGGGCCAGCCTTACTACTACTGATGATTGACATATTTAGATGTATCCCACTTACAAATACTGGTTGTAAGATTTTTAAGGATACTGTAGCTCGTTTTATTGATGAAGGTTATCATTATGATTATGATGAGGCTGTTGTTATCAAAACACTACACGAGTTCATTAACCGTAAATCGTAAAAGTTTTGCTTATTTTCATTACAGTTTTGCTTACATTCATTACAGTTTTGTATGTTTTAATTAGCTATAGTTTTTTTGCTTGCTCATGTGTTTGCTTACATGTTTGCTCCTTATATAATTTCATACATAATTTGCGCATATATTTTTGCATACAGTAATGATATTCTATTTTATATAATCACCTATCTTTATATTTTACATTTGTATTGTTTTATTATATCGTAATTTTGATAATTATAGATAGATAGCAATTTGTTTAAAATAAAAATCATTTCAAAAATTGTTCAACTAAAAAGTGGCTGGTTTTGGTTGTTGTGAAAAAGAGAGAGAGAGATGTCAAATGATTGTAAAATGTTTTATATATGGAAACATCCATTTAACCGCATAGTTTCTGCTACAACAAAATTAGGAAAAACACAATTTGTTAAAAAACTTGTAATTTTTGCTGAAGAAATGATTCACCCTGCTCCTCTAAAAATTTATTGGTGTTATTCGGAATGGCAAGAAGCTTACGATGAATTAGTTCAGAAATGTTCTTATGTAGAATTTATTCAAGGTTCGCCTGATTTGAATGAACTTCAGAAAAGTAAAGATACACCTAAATTATTAATTATGGATGATATGATGCAAGAGATGAAGAATGATCAAAGTTTAACTCAACTTTTTACTAAAGGATCACATCACTGGAATTTATCGATTATACATATAGTTCAGAATGCCTTTTTTGATGGAATGGGTACGAGTAGGATAAATGCTCAATATTTAATTCTTTTAAAAATCCCTAGTGATAGATTACAAGCCCGCACACTGGCTCAACAGATTTTTCCAACTACTTCAAATTATTTCATAGAGGCGTATGAGGATGCTACTCATAAGCCATACGGTTATTTATTAATAGATCTTACACAGACATGTCCTGAAAAATATGGAAATAGATCTTATATATTTCCCGACAATGATCATATGATTTTGTATACACCTAAATAATTCATCATTTTAAAAAAAAAACTTTATTTTAGTGATATGATATACAGTAAATACATTTTTTTTAATAGTCTCGCAGTGATTCTTTTCATAGCTGTTTTTATTGTATGGGTACAATACCCTTTTCATTTTTTTGAAAATGGAGAAACTGAAAATGTTACAGATTTTACAATACCAGATACAAAAAATGTTACAGATTGGAAATTATTATTATTATTACGGTAAAATTATAAATTACATATAACACCCTTACTATGTTATGTAGAAAAATTTTTACATTGTCCTTAGAATGACAGACAATTTATGCAATTACGAGAGTGTTTCAAAATATATATTTTCAATCCTGTCGTATTTTCTTGTTGTAGTCGTACCAGTAAATTTCAAAACTTGTACATCAATGGAATTAGATTATGATATATATATATATATATATTTTTTTTTTGGTTTTATTCGGAATAATTACATACAATACGACATAAAGTATTTAGTACACATGCAAAGGAAAAGAAAAAACATATTCATAGTACTACTTACCCTTGAGGCTAGGGGGGTGGCTCTATGACCGTTTTGATTTGTTGAGTTGATTTTCATTTTTATGATATCACGAGTTCCAGGATAGATTTTTCTGCTTCATAGGCATGACGATCCAAAAGCTTTAGGAAGCAGCTATGGTCATTTTTAAAATGTTTAAAGGATAATTGCTTTTTTGTATTTGCAACTTTGTATATGTGAAATTTTGTAAAGATTATCAGAATATTTATGACGTTTGACATTATATTTTTTTCTGCCAGTTTGGTTCCCAAGATTATGTCATTTTTTTTGAATCTGAAATTTGGTTCTACAGACTTTCTTACAGCATGTTCTACATCATTCCAAAATATTTTTACTACAGGACATTCTACAAATATGTGTAGTATATCTGCTTTTTCGTCACAGTGTTGGCATTTGTCCGATACCTGTATTTTATATTTTGTAAGCAGGTAAGGGGTAATCAGAATGTTGTGGAGAATTTTAAACTGGAATTGCTTATATTTGTTGCCAACTTTGAGTGTGCTCAGAATTTTCCAAGATTCGTCAAATTCTCTTCCTGCTGAGAGTTGTAGTTTCTTTTCCCAAGGTAGTTCGCCTTTTGGGATATTTTGTTTTGCTTCAATCATATGTTTTTTTGCTTTATCTAGGTCATTAATGTTGAAGGATTGTATGTTGTATTCAAATTCACTCCATAATGTTTGATATCTGCTTAGAAACTGTTTCCATTGTTTAGGTATGGCATAAATTACTTTAGCATAGTCCATCCAGCTAATTTTGGCTCCTTCATTCTTTAATTTCTGGTAGGTTTTGATGGACCATCCATCTTCCAACCAATAATATAAGTAGTTAAATTTCATTCCTTGTATATTCGGTAAGAAGATGGATTTCTTGTCTATTAACACATATCTGTTGTTGTTTATTCTTTGTAGAATTACTTCAGCAGGTAAAGTAATCTCGAGCGTATTGCTAATGGGAATGTATTGAAGAGTGTCAAGTACCTCAGTGTAGAAGGGTACAGGTATATTTTCAATTTGCTTGTGGAGAAATTCGACTGAATCAGTTCTGCCAATCCTCCCACCTTTGCCAACTCACATGTTCCTAACTTACTCCACTTACCAGGATGATTTACTAGCCTCTTGATCCATTTTGATTTGAGAGCTGTGACGGAAATTTGCACATCTGGCATCTTTATACCACCATTTTCATAGCTCTGTATCATTACTGCGGATTTTATTTTCGGTTTCGATCCATTCCACATGAAGTTCTGCTGCATTTTTTTCAGTTCTCTCACAATTTCTTTACTCACTGGCAGATTTATGAAATCATAGTTTAATGTGGACATTATTAAGTAATTCCACACTGTGACTTTTCCAAAGAATGTTAATCCTCGGGTCATCAATGGAAGTACATTATGATATATTGATACGGTAGATTTATTACATAATCAGAAAAAAATATTATACCCTTTATCAGTCTAGGCGAAAATTTTGAAGAGGTTGGTCGTTTTTCTATAATTCGTTTGTTTTGTGACAATTACGATGTCAGCTGCATTTGAAGTTTTTGTCAGAATGGTGCAAAATATAGTAAAAGGTAAAAATTTTATATCTCTTCTTCTTCAACTAGTTATTAAACTATAGTATTTTTTATTTAAGGTAAAATACTAAACAACAAACAGAAATGCGAGATAGCTGATTTGTTTTGGACTTGTCTCTCTTCCGAAGCCAAGATTTTTTACAAAGGCATAAAGTTTTACAGAGACATGAAGTTGGTTTACCCATATGACCTAAAAAAGTTACACAATTTTGGTGTTTTGCTAGATTATTACTGATGAAATTGGATATGATCGAACCTCGTGCTATTTTTGTAGAAGATCTTTTTTTAAAGCTAGATACAGCTCATAAACTATTTTTCATGAATATGAATAACTTGTGTGCTTTTTCTAGACGTGAAGAGTTGAATATTGTTATACAAAACGAAGCTTCATTACTATCTTAATGTAATACATTAAATATTTTAATGTTTATTCATCATTTGGTCATTATTGTAAAATTTTTCTGTACTGTACAGTCTGTTTTGTATGGCTTCTAGATTAAAGAAATATATTCAACAAGCTCAATGTGTTGAAAAATTCAAATCGTGTTCAAAGATGTGCTTTTCTTCAACATTCTTCCCCCGATTTGATCTGTTGTATATGTGAAATTTGTTTGAACATTTTGAACGGTAATATTCTTATTAATTCAAACTTAAAAAAGAAATTGGCGAAACATAAATTATTGCTCAGAGGTTTAGCTACAAGACACAAAAAAAACAAGAAAGAAGATTTACATAATAAACGTGTAAGAATTGTTCAAAGTGGTGGAGCATTTTTACCTCTAGTACTACCCGCTTTATTATCTACATTAGCAAGTTTTGTTACAGAGAAATTATTATAGAATGAAATTTGCTGGTAAATTTGCTCTTATACCTCATGAGGTTCTGAATAAGTTGAATAACTCTCAGGCTTCTTCTTCTTCGACTGCAAATGAAAAGACAGGTATAGCTAAGCAAGTTGACATGTATCGTAATGAATTAGAGCGCATTTTGAAAGATAATACGTTAACACCCGAAGAACAATACAAAATGTACTCGCAACTATTTTCACAATATTTAATTTTTAAACATGAAAAGGCTTAACCTTCTACAGTGATTTTAAAACAAAAAGTTATTGATGATAATGAAGATGAAAATTATAGTGATGATTTGAAACAAAAGGAAAAAAATTGGTTGAATGATGAAAAGTTACTTAGTGGTATTCCTATACAGTTTAAATGCTCAGCATCATTATTATTGGAACATGTGTGACGTAACCCTAGTATAAATGTTAATAAGCAAGGTGAAGTATTAATTGATGGAAAATTAATTGAAGGATCACATATTATTGATTTATTACATGATTTGTCGCATGAAGGTTCAAAAATCACGCAAATGGTTGGAGTAGACAAGTTTGTTAATGCTTTGAAAAAATATAATGTACCCTTAGAGGCTATAGGAAACCCTTTACGTAAAATGTTATTCACTTTACCTCGGAAACTTTCCTACCATACACCTCTGGAAGAATCAGATGATCAGACACTTAGTAGTGTCAAGCAGTTGAATAAACCACTCATGAAAGGTGTTGATTTATTTTCAAGTGGTGCCAAAGAAGATATCAAAGATGATTCATTCTTTAATAAAGGAAACTCAACAGAAAAGAAGATATGATGAAAACTTAGAGCACTTAGACGGTATACTCCTTTGTATTAGAGCGATGAACACCTTACTTTCGAAATTATACAAAAATTTACATGGAAATCCTACAGCTTTTTCTAGTATTGAAAAATTATATGTTGAAGCTAAAAAACACCATAAAACAATTACACATAAAAATGTTAAAGATTGGCTTTCAAAACAAGATAGTTATACTTTACATAAACAAGTCAACAAAAAATTTTCACATAATCGTATTCATGTTACAGCTATGGATCAACAATGGGAAATTGATTTGGCAGATATGTCTTCTTTAGCAGATTTTAATGATGGATACAAATTTATGTTTACATGTATAGATGTATTAAGTAAATACGCATGGGTTGAACCATTGAAATCGAAACATGCAAAGAATGTATGTGATGCTTTTCAACATATTTTAAAAAGAGGTCGAATCCCTTGGAGAGTGTGCAGCGATAAAGGAAAAGAATTTGTCAACAAAGATTTCCAAAAATTATTGAAAACTATTGATATACATTTTTTTACTTCTCAAAATGAAGACATTAAATGTTCAATAGTAGAAAGGTTTAATAGAACTTTAAAAACTAAATTATTTAAATATTTTACAGAGTTTACCACTTATATGGATCGATATTTTACCCTCAGTTGTTTCCAACTATAATCACTCTGTTCATAGATCGATTAAGAAAAAACCTATTAATGTAGATTATTCTAACGAAAAAATTATATGACAAAGACCCTACCCTGAAAGATTATACATTAGAAAGTCTAAGATTGATATAGGAGATTACGTGCGAATTAGTAAACATAGAGGTGTATTTGACAAAGGTTATTTACCTCAATGAAGTGAAGAAGTTTTCAAAGTAAAACATATTGTGAAGACTAGAAATCATATACTTTATAGAATTCAAGATTTGGAAGGCGAAGATATAGAAGGACGTTTTTATGAAAAAGAACTACAGAAAATTGATTTTAATCCTAATATCAAAGAATACAAAATTGAAAAGGTTTTGAAAATTAAACGTTTATCAGATGGTCAGAATAGAGTACTTGTGAAGTGGTGGGGTTATCCTGGAAAATTCAACAGCTGGATTTTAGAAAAGGATATACAAAACGACGATGACAACGATTACGATGAACAACTTTGAATTGACATATTATGTTCAACAAGATGCGCCATTATCAGAAAATTTTTTAGGGGTTTTTGCTTGCGATACTGTGCCGAAGATAGTTAAAAGACCTGCAGCTTTAATTGCAAACACGGATACATCTTTTCAAAAAGGCTGTCATTGGATAGCTATGTATTTTGATAATGCTAACTCTGTATATTATTTTGATTCCTATGGTTTACCACCAGTTATTCCTGCTTTTATAAACTATATTAACAAAAATGCTTCAATAACATACACAAATAAGAAACATCTACAAAATTTTAATAGTAGAGTTTGTGGTATATATACTTTATATTTTCTGCATTATAAAGTGTGACATGTTCCTATGTATAAAATGCTTGAAAGTTTTAGTAACACAAATTTTGTTTATAATGTAAATTGGTTTGTAAGTTTTTTCATTGTAAATTTTCTGTAAAAGGTCGCTTGCGAAATAAATTATGTACATGTTTGTAAAAGTTAACTCCTTCTTTATGTATTTCTGTATAATTTTTACTTTACTTTAATAGCTCCGCCTCCTTTATATTTTTGTATAATTTTATTGGTTACTTTAGTAGCTCCATCTTCTTATAAATTTATGATTGAGTGCTTAGTTGTTAAATAAAAAATTTTTTATTTTGAAATGGATAGTAGTATTAGTACACATTTGGAAATGTCTCGCATTAGCGTTTGGGAGTTTTTTGGAGAACATCTACCTCGAAATGAAGTGGTTTTCTTCAGTCAGGTCATACTAATATACATTGTAGTCATTACAGCTATAATAAATTTATCTCTCTACAATAATAATACACAATTGTGGGTTGGCCTTTTGTGCGCTTGTATAGGATATTTATTACCTAGCCCCATACAGGCAGTATTACAGTCATCTAATTCATTGAAGACTGTACCTACAGCAACAACAAACAACATTATAAATAATGACAACCTCTGAAGATCAATTTTATATCACATTACCTAGTAATAGCGAAAATGGAACCAATCCCTCATATTTTTCAGCCCATCTACCTTACCGTTTAAAACTAGATGGAAACTGGGAGGTAGGGCTAAGTGAAATAATATATCCTTATAATTGGGCTACAATTACCAATCATGGTGGAGATAATGTAATAACGTTAATTACGGATGGTGTTGGAAATAAGGTTAAAAAAATTAAAGTAATAGTTTTTGAAAAACATTACTTTACAGTATCTGAATTAATTGACGAGTTGAATGCAAAAATTGGAGCAGCTATTGCTGGAACTAACATTGAAATCATGTTTTCATATGATGAACATGGTAGAGGATTAGTTAATTTGAAAATAAAAAGTGGTACAATCTTGCGTAAAATTGATATAAGCAAGCGGTTAATGGAACTTCTCGGATTTAGTGCTACCAATACTGCTGCCTATGCAACAGCTGATGATTTTTTAAATAGAGCTGTGAATATTAACTTATATACTGTTGGAGAGAAACCACCAAAAACACACATATTCTACCATCCAAAGCTGTTTTTCTTGCCGAGCCTGGAACTAATCATTTATACATGTTAGGAATTCAACCACCAAATTCAAATGATTTACAAAGTTTTTATGTTTACTGTAATATTATTGAAAATCAAATTGTTGGAAATACTTTAGCACCTCTTTTACGTATAGTAAATGCTTAGGGAAAATACAAAGATAATGTGAGTCAATTATATGAAACACCTCACTATATACCCATTCAATTAAAAGAAATTACAGTACTCGAAATTAATATAAAAAACAGTATGAACGAGCTTATACCCTTTCAGTTTGGGAATGTTATAGTTAAATTACATTTCCAGCGACGTACTCCTTTATTCCTATAATGATAGTATCAAATTTTTATTTATTCATTCATTCATTTGCATTTGGACACGTTGTTGTCAGGTTGAATTTTAGCAAATGCTCTTAATTAATTAATTCATTTAGTTGTTCCTTCTGATTTTCAAAGCAAAATATTTGTACCGTATTTATCCCTGAAACTGTTGATTACTGGATCAATATTTATTAACACAGCATTCAAGATAATCAATTTCAGTTAGGTGGTACCTTAGAAGGTTTCCGAGCAGCATACCCGTATTATTATAGACATGAAGGAGCTGGAGTTGGTAATTTTTTCAAGAGTTTGTGGCGCCTAGCTATGCCTTTGTTAAAATCTGCAGGAAAGCATGCACTTGCTGCAGGTTCCAAAATTGCAGGCGATGTGGTAGAGGGTCATTCTTTTAAAGAAAGTGTTGCTGAGCATGAATGAAACACAGCTGGCAACTTATTACACAAAACGGGTGAATGCATTCATAAAGGAAATGGTTTAGGGAAGCGTAAACATATAAATTCTACGATACACATAAAAAACAAAAAAAAGTTAAATGATGGTTGTCATCAACATCATCAGCATCAAAAACAACATAAACGTAAACATCTGAAATGACATTCCTCATTCTTAAAAAAGACTCCACGTAGAGTAGTCGGTTTCAAGGATATCTATTCAAAATGAGTAAATTTATTGATGCTGCATTGTCTCCTAGTAGTAAAATGGAATTAGATTTATTTACTGTACCTCCAACACAAGTTGCTATTCATAGAAGTTTTTGGTCTGAAATTCAGCTACAAAATCCTTGTACTAATGAAGGACCCTACGAGTTTGTTAAAATGTACTTAAATGGAAAATTAATATCTGACAGGTGAGTTTTATAATTAAATGTATGTTCACATTTTTTAATTTTAACATTTTAACATTTTGACAGTGATCGATATGCTTACAGATCTTATTTGGAAATGGAATTGAACTATGGTCATGATGCTAAGTCTACACATGTTGCAGCTGCTGGTTATGCTTTTGAAAATGGTGATGTTCTTGATATAAAGAAAAACAAGGGTGCTTTGGAAAGATTTCAGATGTTCAAAAACAGTGCAGTTGTTGAATTAATGGCCCCTATACATGCCGATCTATTTATGCAAGAACGTTTTCTATTGAATCAATGTACTTTGAGAATTGATTTATACAGACATAGAGATGATTTTTGCTTGCAAAAATTTATATCTACTGACAACGAAGCTTATAAGATCGAGGTTAAAAGCATGTCTTTATTTATTAAGAAAGTTGAAGTTGTGGATAATATCAATCTAGCTATTGAATCCATGTTACAAAATACAGCTGCAAAATACCCTATTCCTTGATGTCATGTTACGAGTCTATACATAACAACTAGTCGTCACTCAGCTCCTCTGAACTCATTGTTCACAGGTCCTTTACCTCATCGTCTGGTTGTGGCGCTCGTTGATGGTGCAGCTGCTAGGGGTGATTATTATCAAAGCCCCTTCAACTTTAAACATTTCAGATTAAACGAAATCAAAATAACAAGCGGTACTACAACATTACCTACAACGCCTTATATGTTAAATTTTAAAGAAAACAAATATTTGCGCACTTTTATACAACTATTTGAGGGTGTAGGAATTGGTACAGATAACAAGGGTAATGAAATTACTCAAAATTCTTTTACAACGCATAACACGGTTTTTGTTTTTGATTTGACTCCTTGCGGTATGGATGGTAATTTTTGGGAACTCGTACGTGAAGGAACCACCAGTTTACAGATGAATTTTGGAGAGGATATACCAGATGGTGGTATTGAAGCACTTATATATGTAGAATTTGACTCTCTCATAATGATTGATAAAAATTGTGAAACCTTTACAGATTATAGTATTTAAATGCGCTATATATTTATATGCCGATGTACATTTCATTTTTTTATAATAAAAATCACTTATAGTTTTGTTTATACGACATTTCTCATTAACTATTGTTTAGAAATATTCTTTCAATTTATCCCTAATTATAAAGGAGCTTTCTTCTATTACTCCTTCTTTCCTTTATTCTCTCCTTTAGTTCTACAGTACTCTGTAATTATCTTGCACATTCTTTTTACCCTAAGACCTATAGAAAGCTATATAATACAACAAATCTCAATAGGAGCAACACTATACTTTATGCAATTTTGTACATATTCTCTACATCTTGCTCACTCATACATTTCTAATTATTTGACTACAGTAAACCCTTTTTCATTTTCCAACAGTTGACACACACACACTAGAACTCTAAAGAAACAACCACTACTATAAAACGCAATAAAATAAAATTTTTATTAATTTTTATTATTTTAATTTTATTTTAAAACAAAAATAGAATAATAATAATAAATATACATATATACAAATTTTACCTGAAAATAAAAACATCAAGTTTTAAAAATTTTGCAAAAATTTTTACTTACATAAAATACTATATACATTAAACCTCCTCCTCCTTCACCATCGTCAACACCCACTCTGGCACCGCGGATGCAGCCCTCGCTACAGGCTTCAGGCGTAGCTACTAAAATTTTTTTACAAAATTTAAAAACTTTTTTTTGAGAAAATACGAACAGAAAAACATACAAAAACAGAAGTATAAAGTAATTTTCTTATTTTTTTGAGGAATTTTATGTCAAGTTTTTTACCTGTATTTTTGAATTATTTTGAGAAGGTGCCTATTGATTTGAAGTTATTCCATTTCTTAAAAATGAAGGTTTTGTTAGTCTTTTTAACACATTTTCCATTTCTTTGTTACATTTCATTGGGTTAGCTTCACTCATTGCAAAATTCAAAAAAGCTGTTATTGAGGTCTTCCTCTGCTCTTCTTTTCCTATAAATGAAAGTTTTTGCTAAAATGATTATAATATTAATTATCTTATTATGTTCTGTTTTTACCTCTGGTTCATATCCAAATATTATTTCTTTATGACTGAACTTCATATTTTTATCACCGTTTTTATTTATTATATGTTCCAACTCTTTCCACAGAGATTTAACTTGTTGACATTCCAGAAATGTATGTGAAATATCATCGTCTCCATTACACTGAAAGCAACCACTGAATTCTTTAATTCTATATTTCACTAATAAATGTGGGGTGATTATGATATTATGTAGAATTTTATATTGTATTTCCTTGCTTTTGTTATTGATACCTAATTTGTATAGCATTTTCCATGATTTAGTGAAGTCCTCGTCATTTAATCCCAGTTTCCCTTTCCATTTTTTTGTCCTGTTGGTATATATTCTTTCTGTTTTATCAGATATTTTTTTAAATTTTTTATCTGTTTTTATCAAAAATGACTGGTTCAAAATTAATCTCCCTTTTTAGCAGATTAGATTCTTTAATTATAGCTTTCCAGGATCTAGGAATGGAATGGATTCTTCTTGCATAGTCAAACCATTTTATGTTACATAGTTCCCCTTTTAAATCTTTCCAGCTTTTAAAAGTCCAGTCCTCCTTGAACCAGTTGAGGAGATAATTGAATTTTGTTTCTTTGAGGTTGTCTAAATATATGGATGTTTTGTTACTTAAGATAAATCTATTATTGTTTATTCTTTGTGCAATTACATCCATCCGAGTTGTAATATTATTAATATTAGTTGTAGGCATTAATGCTATTAACTGCAAAATCTCTCCATAGAAGGACTTTATGTGTAAACTTAGTGTTTTTAGGGAGAAATTATCGTTTAATAAATTTCCTAGTCCACCTATTTTATCTAGAGGTTGGAGGGCCAAATGTTTCATTTTCCAGGTTCCAGCAATCTTAATAGCCATTTAGCTTTCATCTGTTGTATAACAATTTCAATATATGGGGCTTTTATTCCACCTTTATCATAATCTTGTATTAGAACATCATGCTTTATTTTTGGTTTATGTCCATTCAACAGAAAATTCTTTAACGGAGTTTTTAGTTTAGTGATAATTGTTTTGTCAACAGGCAAGTTTGTCAGACTGTACAAAATTTTTGGAATAATTATGTAGTTCCATACTGCAATATTCCCATAGATAGTCAAGTGTCTTGATTGCCACAATTTACACTGTTCCTTGCATTTCTCAAACTTATCTTGACAGTTTTCCTTGTAAATTTCTTCTTTATTATATGAGAATGTGATGCCTAGTATTTTCACACTCTTTACTATTTCACTGTCATTTAATTTACCTTTTTTTGTTTTATTTTTCCCTATTCCTAATACTTGTGTTTTATTTACATTGATTTTCAAACCAGAGTGGGATGTGAATTTTTGAATTAATTTTAGTGCTTCACTATAATCTTCTTTGTTTCTTGCTAATATTGTAGTATCATCAGCATACATGCAAACTTTATGTACTTGATCATTTACTAGGAGTCCTGAAAATCTCAGGGAGTTTCTTAGCATATGCACCATAATTTCCATGGCACAGATAAAAAGATAAGGCGATATTGGGCACCCTTGCCTGACACCACAACGTAGTTCAAAGCGTTTAGTTGTCAAACCAGCATTTATAACTACAGCTTGTGAATTTTCATACAAAGCTTTCATCCATGTTATATATTTTTTTCCAAAGTTAAAAGCTTCTAGTGTGTAAAACATAAACTGTCTATTTAAGGAGTCAAAAGCTTTTTCTATATCTAGTGATATTAGATATCTACTATCATCTCTGTCCTCATAGTATTCGATCAAGTCTAGCAAATACCTTATATTCTCATCACCAATATATCTACCTGGTACAAAGCCTTTCTGATCTTCATGTATAATGTGTTTTAAGTTCTTTTTTAATCGTTCTGCTAAGGTTTTGGCCAATATTTTATAGTCCACATTCATTAGTGATATAGGTCGCCAATTTGCCAAGTTCTCCAAATCTTTTTTGGTTTAGGGATTAAAGTTATCACACTTCTTCTTTGAGATCCAGTAAGTTGACCATTATGGAACTGATACTGCTAATGGCTCCTTGCGATTTATAGTAATCCTTTGTCGTCTAGCTGATTTTAAGATCGATGAAATTATTGAGTGTTGAGCTAGATCTTTGAAGCCCGACAGCTGGTGAATCCATGATATAGCCGAAAAAACTTGTGCAGTTGTTGATAAGCTTAAGTTGACCTTGTTTAAATATGATAAATAGATGGTTACATGCAGAGGGTTGGCAGGCAGAGGACAGACATTCTTCTGTGAGCTCCATTGGAACCATTTTTCTTGTTTCGAAGAATATATTTTCACAGTCCAAGTTGATTTTGATGCTAAAATGCTGGATTTGAGCATTCGGATTTCTTGAGGACTGAAATTTGCATGATCTTCTAGTGATCTCCACCAGCTGACATTGAAAAGCATGCCTGAAAAGTGTCGATATGAAAGCAAAATGTGCAGGGTGGGTGGGTGGTCATGCGGAACTCAAAAATCGTGAGTTGGGAAAATATGTGGTGAAAAAAATTTTGAAGGAAATCGTATGAAAAGAGAAGGATTTGTGATGAAAAAATGATCAAAGTGGAAGGGGCGGAGTTAAAATTGCTATTTATATGCGAATTCGTGATTCGCAAGTTCTGGCTGTTGGAGCTTTGCTCTCAAAGCTACAGTATACCCCAAAAAAGTTCATTTATTTTCTTTTTCTTGAACCGAAAATAAAATTACTTTTTTGCGGATCATGTACTTTGTTCTGCAAAGTAAATCAGTTCAGGCAGATAAAGTTATTGTATTTCTGAGCATGTAAACTTGATGCGAATAGCTAGCAGATTGTTGGAAAATTTTTCTAGATGGAAAATGCTATTTGGTAGACTGCCTGGTATTAGACAAAACTTGGGGTTCAAGGTCACTTTGTCCTCGATAAAGGGAATCATCTGTGGACTGAACAGAACCGGCCAGAAAAGAGCACATTTCCATTCTGGAACTATCAAAGTTCTGGCAGCCTTTGAAAATTTTAAGTGATTCAGACGTTTAATGACTAGACAAGGAGGAGGAACCAGCCAATTGTTTTCATTTGTCCAAGAGACTGTGAAGCAGTCCACTGATTCTGCGTCAGGATTCCAAAAACGTGAGTTGAATCTGCCTTCCTATTCTGGTGAAAGGCGAAGCGGTTTACAGTGTGACGACCCCACTGACTGTCCAGCATGTGAAAAATATTGTCTGAAATGCTCCAGTCGTCATAATCTATGATTCTGCTAACTGATCTGCTATTTGATTTTCGTTTCTAGGTATCCAAAAGAGACTGAGTCTAATTCTATGGTACTCGAGTACTCTGAAGACGTTGAAGGCTATATCATTCAGTGATTCATTCATGCTGCCCTTTCTGATTATATAGAGTAGAGACTGACAGTCTGTAAACCAAACTATACTTCTGTTATCCAGAAATCTGTGCAGCGCTAATAAGCTAAGGTAAATAATTTCCAGTTCTCTGTATGTAGAGGACTGTTGCCTATCATAAGATGACCACTGCACATGTGCTACTTCTCCAGAATCAATAAAATTTCGTAAGAGTTTTATGTCACCTTTTTTGCATCTGCTCTCTGGCCCTCGTTTCTGTGTTTTGGCTTCTCTGGGCCAAACAAATGTTCTGTATCACAGAAGGACGCAGCCTCCATCTTGCCACCCTTGGCATTTTCTGCTGTCTCTGCAGCTGGACTCTGTGCCTTTTCGCGGCACATGTCATCTTTTAAATAACAATGCACTTCTTGATGTGCTACAGTATTCCTGCCAACTTCTGCACTATTCGTAGCTATCTCTAGTGCCGAACTTTCATGCTCAGGCGAAAGATTTTGTTGACAAATGACATTTGCCGTCAAATTTATCTGTTCAGAAAAATAAATCGGACCACCAGCGTACAAGTCTGAAACAATATCTGGAAAGTCACCTCCACTTTTTTTGGTGGATGTTCTGCCAGTAATCTGATGTTCTCTAATGTCTGGGAACAAAAAGTTTTGATTGATGAAGCTTTTGCTGTTGCTAATATGAGGATAACTTTGAGAAGACTTTTGTCTAGGATGAAGAATATAAGAGGCTCCTGCTAGACTACCGGCGTCTGAAAAAACGAAAACTTCCAGAATTGAAGGTCGATAGATAGGTCTGGAGGAAATTTTTGGAAGTAAATGATACCAGAAGATACATTCTTTCTTGATCTTTGCAGATATTGTGATGTTTTTCCGCCAAAAGCATTTAGAGAATAATCTATACTTCTAGATTTCGTGTAAAAATGTCTTGGTCTTGAAAAAAGAAACGTTTCTGATAACAAGAGAAAGTGAAATGATTTTTCCTGCTAGGATAGCCAGGTCTCGAACCTTGCAAACTTTTCTACTGGGGATCATCTGTAGATATGACCTTACGTTGTCCAATTTTTCTTGTGGTATCATGATTTGTCTGGCATACAAATCAATTTGTAATCCAAGCCAGGTCAACACTCTGCCAGGGAGCCATGTCGACTTTTCCTCGTTGTACATAGTTCCTGCCTTGGCCAAGTCTGACTGAACTAATTTAGCTTGATCTGCAGCTGATTTCTTGCTTTCGGAAGTCACTAGGCCATCATCCAAGTACAGCATAATTTTCAGTCCTGCTTGCCTCCATTTTTTTACAAGTGGTCGTAGCAGTTTTGTGAAAATGAAAGGAGCTGTAGAGAGCCCAAAAGGCAGAACATTAAAGCGAAAATAGTAAAGACGTCCCGAGAAATTCCAAGAAAAGCCCACATATTTGCGAAAGTTTTCATTGACTTCTACGTGGTGATATCCTTTGTTGAGGTCGAAAGAAAAAATGTATGAATATGATTGTAAATACTGTTCTGCGACCCTGTAATCTTCGAGCTTAAAGCTGTTCAAGACCAAATATTGGTTCAAGTGTCTAAGGTCAAGAATCAGACGTAATTTTCCTGAGGATTGCTTTGCTACTGACAGAGGATTGCATAAGTGAGGTCGCTCTTTGAGGGTAGAAATGCAGCCATTCTTAAAGAGCTCGCTAATTGAGAGGGAAACAAAATTTTTGTTGTGTCTTGCACTGCCATTATTTTCCAAATAAGCTCTCTCCGGGCGACAATTCAAAGGCAGGCAATAACCGTTTTGGATAGTATCCAGTATCAAGTTTGATAAAGTTAGGGTTCTCCAAAATGTAATATTTTTCGATAAAGTTTTTTCCAGATTGTATTGTTGCAAGGAATTGAGAAAAGCAGACAGATTTTCACTCGTTATATTCATGAGAGAGCCAATCAGATTCTTTTTGTAATTGGTTTCAGATTTGTCATAAGCATGTTCCTCAGGATAGGTTTTCTCACCTTCTACATCCATTTTAGCAGCCTGAGCCTGCTGGATTGGCAAAACCGTTGGTGCAGTGATTGGCTCAGTGGTCGAGATCGCCACATTTGAAGCAACCTCGCTTTGATTTGTTGCTGGCGCCAAAACGGCTAAACATCGACGTTTTGCCCCCGAAATTGTTGCTGCACCAGCCAATTGGGGCTCCCTGACTGGCGTAATGAGAGAAACGATTGGATGATGTCATACTTTTCTCTTTTCGTTTTCGTAGTGCTCTCGATTCTGCACTACGCAGTCTTTTTTCGTCATCTGAATCGTTAGCTAAATCGCCTTCTTCGTACTCCTAAGCTGCTGCCCAGTGGCCTGAGCTTCTGTCAGCAAAGCGAATCAATTTCTGACGTCGTAAAAGCACTGATATGGCCGATTGCACATTGGACAAGGCTTGGGACGCAGTGTTCTCCCTGAGAGTGCATGTTCTGTGCCTCGTGATCATGTTATGTTTATATCTCTGCTTATGTCAAAAGACGTCAGCAATATAACTCAAGTCCTATTGGCTTGTATCCAACTGACTACTGTAGGTCACTAAAAGGAGCTTCCTATTACCAATCAACTAAACACAGTGCAACAGTCCTTAAGCAGAAATAAACACAACCTTCAGTCACTAATAAGTAACTGGAAACTCTAACTCTTGCAATCGAAGGGCACTCAGGGTCTCCCCAGATGCCTCCTAAAGGTTTACACAAATACACAGAACTCACTATAATAATATCCAAAGGAACTGGGGCTTTACCTTGGTTTGGCTCCCGTGTAATGCGGCTCCCTCCTTCCGCTTAATGCGCAAGTAATAATATAATAAATAATAAATAATAATATTACTAATAATATGTAAATTTGGGTGTCGGGCTGTCGACGCTTGCCTTTACTAGGCGAAACAAAACAATGCAATATAAACGGACGCGATTCGCCCACAACAAACCAAAATTAGGAGAAAATGCAACAATAATAATGACCACACTTCTCTTTTTTGGTGGAATCGTAACTTTGTCGATTCACCAATTTTGCATAGATGTGGGATTGCTACTGCCGTAAGCACATCCCCAACAATCAACTGTTTTATGTGTATGCATTCATAGTCTTCTTATATTTCTCGTGAAAATGGCCAACATATTTATATACATTATGTTTGTCGCATTTTATTACAGTGAATATTTTTTCAGCAAATTTTCGCAAATTTTGGAGTACAATCAGTTTTTGAGAGGTCATTTGCACCAGTACAAATGGACCGAGTACAAAAAAATACAAATTTTGGTGCATTTTAGACCCTTTCGCTATTTGGCGAAATAAGTCGAAATTTTTTTCACTATTTTCGCAATATAATCGTGTTTTCGCTTAAAAATGCCGTTTGAGCTTGGGCTCTGCCTTAGACCATCACGTTATGGCGTTTATGTTTCCTTTCACATTTCACTCTATTACTGTAGGCACCTTTTGCATCGCAGTAGGATGCGGGGGGCTATCTTTTTTCCCCTCAAATGGGGTCTTTTGAGGAAAAAAATTTGGAAATGAGGAAAGAAATTTTGGGGGTGGTTCTCATTGTGGAAAAAATTTTGGGGAATGCAAAGCCAAAAAGATGCGTTCTGGTAGACTTTAAAAGGTAAAAATCTCAAAATTTTCCGGCGCCTGGCGCCGGTCATGGGTATAATAATCACTATTCTCTATCAGGCGCGGCCGTTAGCACATCTACTTCCACTTACTAATAAATTTTCAACGATTTCTATCAATCGAGTTAGCTCGTCTCATTTTCTAATCGTTAACAGTTAGTATTTCGCCGAAAATGACGATTTTTCATCAAGTTTTTCTCTCAATGCCATACCTGTACTTGGGGGGGGGGGGGGGGTTTGGAGGGGGACCCCCCCCCCAACTCGGCCAACCCTGTACCCAAAATCATTTCCCCCCCCAACCTCCCAGTTGGGAAAAAATTAAAAAAATTTGCCAAAAAGTGTATGTTTTTTGGCCTTTTTTGGGAAAAAATTTCGACTTTTTCCTACCCCCCCCCCCCAAATTTCGGATTTACCCCCCCCCCCAACTGGTCGGAGGTCTTACAGGTATGCTCAATGCTTGGAATTTTTCGGACGTTTGCAACCTGAACTATTGTGTTTATTGAAGATGAAAATTCAAGATCATTCTACTCTCTGATCTTGGAACCTCTGTACATCTAGGGTGGCAAATTTGATTTTTAAATGTTTCCACTCTATATAACTTAATTGAGAATCAGGGCTTTTAAATCCTATGTTCTCCATATTCTGGAATATGGTTCACCAATTTGGAATCCTTGTCTGGTCGGGGATACTAAATTGGTAGAAAAAGTTTAACGAAGGTTTACAAAAAGACTTTTTGGTTATAAAGATTTAAGCTATAAGGAGCGCCTCGACCAGCGTTTTTTTGCACGGACATTTGTGCCAATTGGCACAAAGGGCCAAAAAAATTCGTGCCAATGGCACAAAAAATTTTTTCCAGCCTAAAAACATACTGAAAACTTTTCAAAAGTTTTATGTCAAAAGTTTGATAAAAAAGTTACAAAGGTTACTTTTGCCGCACTAATTTGCAAAAAAATCGTGTCAACTCTATTTTTTCTTGAGCACGTCAATGCGATAAGAAAAACTGATGGAGAAAGTAGTTTATACGATTCGGAAAGAAATCAGATGCTGCGAGAATTCAGATATTTTTATACAATTTTTCTGGCATTTTATATTTTCTTTAATTTTCGGCTACGGATTCCTTCTTAACACCGATGTAAATAAATTAAGGATGTCCATAATGATTTTTCCTGAAAAAACTAGAACTGAAGTCACGTCGCGTAAATTTTTGGTTAAAAATTGAGCCAACAAGGTAAATTTTTCTGTTCGAAATCAAACACCAATAATAAAAATTTCGGTTTCCGATCACACTGAATGAACAGTGGAAGTTAACCCAAAATCATTTACCCCCCCCAACCCCCGCCCAGTTTGGGAAAAATTAAAAAAATTTGCCAAAAAGTGTATGTTTTTGGCCTTTTTTGGGAAAAATTTCGACTTTTTTTCTACCCCCCCCCAAAATTTCGGATTTACCCCCCCCCCCCCCAACTGGTCGTAGGTCTTACAGCAGGGCCGTGCACAAGGGGGGGGGGGGGGTCGGCCGCCCCCCCCCCCATTGAGGCAGTAACTCTAAACCGAAAAGATGCGTTTTGGTGGACTTTTAAAGGTCAAAATCTCAAGACTTTCCGGCGCTCCGCGCCGGTCATGGGTATAATTATAACTATATTCTATCAGGCGCGGCTGATCTACTTCGACTTACTAATTAATGCTCAACAGTTTCTATCAATCAAGTTAGCTCGTTTCATTTTCTAATCGTTTACAGTCAATTATGTCGCCGAAAATAGAGATTTCTCATCAAGTCTCTCAATTTTTTTCTCTCGATGATTGGAATTTTTTAAACGTTTGCAATATGAACTTTTGCGTTCATTGAAAGTAGAAATTGAAGATATTACTCTAGAACGCGATTTCAAAACATTTGTTCACGAATTATCTGATGGAGAGATTTATTTTTCAGCGTTTTAGAATACAAAAACCCGAAAATTTTTCCGGCGCTCCGCGCCGAAATGGGAGGCAAATTACGCTTCATCAGTCTGATTTTAATTTATATCCCAACGTTATGAAGGTTCATTTTCCAGCGTTTTAGAAAGTGAGAATCAAAAAATTTTTCCGGCGCTCCGCGCCGGACCATTCTATAGAACACCAATGTATTCTTCATGAGCTCATTTTGACTAACATAACCAGTATTTTCTCAATTTTTTCCTCATTTTTGCAGGTTTCTGACTACAACTACAACAAAATGCTTGGGTATGCTCGTAAAATGCATAAAAAGCATCCGTAGCCACATTATAAGCGTTTTTAAAAATGTGGAAAATTTTTGGAAAATGAGGAAAAAAATTTTGGGTCCGGTTCTCATGTGGAAAAAATCTTCGAGGAAAAAAAATGGTGATGCACACGGTATATCCGCGTAAGATCAACATTTTCTAGGGCTATTCAGTGAAAAAATCTAGTCCGCCCCCCCATGAAAAAATCCTGCGCACGGCCCTGTCTTACAGGTATGATACAAATCTATTATCGAATACGATTCTTTCAGATTCCTGACTCATGACTAATATTACACTTAAGTAATTGACTCGGCGCGAAGCGCCGAGAAAATTTTGTCTTTTCAGCCCCTAAAATGACTAAAAATCAAAGAAATTCGGCATTCGACTAGTCAAAAAATTTGTGCCAATTGGCACAAACGCCCAAAATTTTTTGTGCCATTCCAAATTTTTTTTGTGCCAAAAACCATGTATTGGCACAAAAAGAAACACTGGCCTCGACGAATCTGGCCATGGTGACCTTGCATTTAGACGTACGTGTATCGATTAATCTTACATGTTCTTAAATTTGAAATTTAAAGTTATTCCATCCGATTTATTTTTCACTATGAGTCCGTTCCATTATCGCGCTTCCAACTTATTCAAATTGTATGTAGAATTGTTGAAGTTCATCCACCCTTGTCACATTCATGCGACCATAATAGCATTGTTTTTGACATATTAGGACCTAAGCGAAAATCCAAGAATGAAAAAATTCTACATTTTAAGAAATAAGGAAGAAAGAAATAAATTTATTAAATGCGAATAAATACACGAGTAAATGCGACTAATACAGAAAAGCTCATGGACGTACAAAAGCACGTGCGAATTGAGCTTTAAAAAACGACTCAATTTAGACCGAAAACAGGGCATATTGTTCGAATGAATGATATCATTGGGTAGGGAATACCAAACATCAATATTTCGCGAGCAAAAATCATGTTTTAAAGCATTAAAGTTATATTTCGATTTATACAATTTAAATAAGTTAGACGCGCGATAATTGAATTGACTCAAAGTGAAAAATAAGTCTGGTGGAATAACTTTAAATTTCAAAATTAAGAACATGTAAGATAGGTCGATACACGTATACGTCTAAATGCAAGGTCATCAAGGCCAGATTTGTTGAGGCGCTCCTTATAGCTTAAATCTTTATATCCAAAAAGTCTTTTTGTAAACCTTTGTTGAACTTTTTCTACCAATTTAGTATCCCCAACCAGACAAGGATTCTAGAGTGGTGAACCATATTCCAGGATAGGGAGAACATAGGATTTAAAAGCCCTGATTTTTAATTCATTGAAGTTAGAGTGAATACATTTTAAAATCAAATTTGCCACCCTAGATGCTTTTTTAACCACATAATTACAGTGGGCAGTTGCTGACAATTTTTCATTGAACATAACACCAAGATCCTTCATCTCTGAAACAGTAGGAATCAGAAAATCGTTTACTCAACTTTGGGGTTATTACTCCCAAAATGCAAAACAGAACATTTTTCCAGAGAAATAGATAATTGCCATTTCAATGACCATTCATAAACTTTGACAAGATCGCCTTGTAGTACTTCAACATTTTTTGTAGCATTGAATATTTTCACATCATCAGCAAAAAGATAAATTTCACTGCTAATACCATCAAATATATCATTTATGAAAATTAGGAACAATGTTGGTCCCAATACACTACCCTGAAGAACCCCACTAGTAACCTTAATTGGATTAGAGAAGCAATTGCCAATTTTTACCTGTTGAGTCCTATTAAATAAAAAACCATGTAACCATCTCAATAAAAAACCAGATATGCCATAGGAAGCTAATTTTACAAGCAGTTTTTCATGAGAAACAGTATCAAATGCTTTCTGAAAATCGATATAAATTGAATCTGTTGCTACTTTTTTATCCAAATTTTTAGCCCATAATGATTTACAACTTAAAAGCTGAAGGACACAAGATTTTTTCTTTCTAAATCCAAGTTGTCTATCATTCAGAAAATTATTTGACTCAAAATAAGCCATCATGTCTACATTTATAATACTTCCCATAACCTTACATGAGACACAACATAAAGAAACTGGTCTATAATTTTCTACCTTTGCTGGGTCCTTTTTTTTGAAAATAGGTACCATGTTTGATGTTTCCCAAATATCTGGTAATTGTCCAGTTCTAAATGAAATTTCAAAAATTGTTCTCAAAGGTTCTGCCAAAACTAGGTATAATTTTTTCAGGAAAAAGGCACACAAACCATCAGGACCAAGAGATGGTGTAGGCTTCAAATATTTTAGAGTCAATAGGACTCTTAAGAAATCAAATTTGATTGATAAATCTTTATTAAACTGCTTTTGAGAATATTCAGGGATTTTTTCATTGTCCAAGATAAATACTGATCCAAAATATTGGTTGAATATTTCACTTTTCATTTTATCATCAGTTATATCAGACTCACCAGAAACAATAACAGGGATAGTGTGTCTCAACTGAGTTTTATTATTGATAAATCTATAAAAATCCTTGATCAAATTCGATTTTAGCAAACATTCTTCCTTTCTAGCATAATATTTGATCATTGCAGTTTTCAAGACTTTAGAATTGTGTTTCAGTCTATTTTTCTTGGCATAACTACGATTTTTAACATAATTTTTCCACAAGTTTTTCTTTATTGATTTTAATTTCAAAAGATACTCTGGCAATCTAGAGGTTTTTGAGAATTTTTTCTTTTTGGGGACAAATTCCAGTATTAATTTCTTCATTAGTTCTAAAAAGACAAGATAGAAGTCATTAACAGTAATGCATTGTTCAAAAAATCAGTCCAATCGACTTTTGCCAAATAGATTTGAAGAGATTCATAATCAGCTTTCCTGAAATAAAATTTATCATCATAAATGATTTTATCCTTGATTCTAACATTGATACTAAAATCGACAGTACAATGGTAACTCGTAGAATAATTTTCCCCTGTGGTGCAATTATTCACAAGACCAGGGAAATTACAGAATACTAAATCCAGAAAATTATAGCCACGAGTTGGTTTCATAACAAATTGCTCAAAACCGTTTCTTGTCAAACAATTGTGCAGTAGAAGGGCATTATTGTCAATATGAGAAGAATATCCATACTGCTTCAAAGATGGTAGATTAAAATCTCCAAGAATTATACATTTGGAATTATCTGCAACACAAAATTCAAAAAGCAATATAAATTTACCCATAAGTTCAATGTCATATCTGGGTGGTCTATAACAGAGTATGCATTTAAGTCTGACACCAGTCAAAATAATTCCAAAAGTTACAACATCGGGTAGAGATTTTTCTGGGGGTATTTTAGACATTTTAACCTTTAAATTTTTCGATATACAGCAGCAACGCCACCTCCATTCTGACCTTTTCTATCACAGCGTAATACTTCATAATCGGCGTCAACCGATTATGAAGTATTACGCTGTGATAGAAAAGTCAACAAATTTTGATTTATTTGCTGTCTATTTGAGTACTCTAGAATGGGAAATTTTATTTTCAACATGCACAACTATAGATGATTTTTATGATAAGTTTCTGGCGATTATGCAAACTGGAATTTCTTCTTTTGTTCCGTACAAGAGAAAAGGACAGAAAAAATATCTAAGATGTATAAAACACCTTCAGAACAAGAAATTGAAATCTTGGAAGATATACAGGGAAAATAAAAACCCAGTATCGAAGAATCATTTCTCAGATATTTCAAAAAAACTTGAGCAAGCAATAGAACACTTTCATATTGAAAGACAAATGAAGTTGTTAGACATGAAAACCTTAAATTACTTCATAACTACGTTAACCAGGGTCTAAATAATAGGCAAGAAATCTCAGTCCCAAGACAAAATGGTAAATTATAAATAGAAACTGAAGACATCCTAGAAGCTTTTAATAATTTTTTCTCCTCAGTCTTCACAAAAGATAATAAAATTGGAACTGATTTAAATTTTAATTCAAATAAAAATAGATTAGCAGAAATAAGAATTTCAGATGATGATATTTTGCTCCAAATTAGAAGATTTAAAAATTCAAATTCAGTCGGGTTTACCAATAATATTTAAAAAATTAGCCAATTACTTAGTCTACCCATTAAAAAAAATTGCAATATTTCAGTACTGACTGAGCGCCTTCCGAGCGTCTGGAAAATGGCTCATGTGACTCCAGTTTTCAAGAAAGGAATCACAAGTGAAAGTTCCAACTATCGGCCTGTATCTTTAACTTGCGTTTGTTGTAGGATTCTTGAAAAAATCATAAAAACTCAAGTGACAAACTTTATTACTGTTAATAATTGTATTTCTGATCGTCAGTTTGGTTTTGTGAAGAAAAGATCCTGTGAAACCCAGCTCTTACTGTTCTCTAAATACTTAATTGATAACATTGACAAAAAAGGACAGTTGATGTAATATATTTGAATTTCTCTGAAGCTTTTTACACAGTACCACATTCGAAGCTTATTGCAAAAGTGGAAAAATATGGTCTCAAGGGAAATTTATTGTCATGGACTACTGATTTTCTGACAACAAAGAGTTAACTTATCTACTTCTCAAAATGTAACAAGTGGTGTCCCTCAGGGCAGTGTTTAGGGTCCTTTACTATTCCTTTTATATGTCAATGATATAAATAACCTACCACGATCACCTGAAGTAAGCCTGCTTATGTTCGCTAATGATATAAAAATCTTTAGCTGTGGTACTGAAAACAGTGGGGACCTTCAAAAATTTCTAGAATCTATTGTCAGATGGTCTGAAAGATCTCAACTAACTCTCTCTACTTCTAAAAGTAAGGTAATGCATTTTGGATTTGATAACAAAATGAAGAAATACAAAATTCTAAAAATTGAGGATAGAATAATCGAGGATACTGATAATTATGTTGAAGATTTTGGTATTTTTTTAACCAAAAATTTTAAATTTGATGAACATATAGGCCATATTATAAAGAATGCTTACTACAGATTATATCTTATATTTCATCGATTTGTAAGCAAAGATAAATTCTTACTGACTAATGCATACAAAACGTACGTCAGACCGATTCTGGAATATGCAACTACCATCTGGTCACCCCACTCAACTAAGAACATCAGAGCCATTGAAAAAGTACAGAAATACTTCACAAAAAGGGTTCTCAACTATCCTGAGGTTTCTTATAATGATCGTTTGACTATATTGAAGTTAGAGACACTTGAAAGTAGAAGGCGTTTGAATGACTTGGTTATGTTATATAAGATAATAAACCATGAAGTAGACGTAAAATTGAGTGATTTCTGCACCATTACACATTCTCAGACCCGATCCAACCACAATTGGAAGTTAAAAACAGATATTCCGACTGATATTAAGAAATACTTCTTTACAAATAGAGTTATTCCTATTTGGAATGAACTTCCTGAATCGATGATAACATCTAGAAATAGTAAAATTTTTCGCTCTAAATTGGATAAGTTCAATTTTGGTTAACTGTTACAGCTAAATGTCTTTTTGACCAAGCACAGCATATTCGTTAATGTACTGCATATTTATTCCGTATTTAATTTACTTATTTGCTTATTTTATTACATTCTCCTAACATTGCTTAGTGTCGTTGCGGATAAAATCATCATCATCATAAATCGAAATATAACTAATGCTTTAAAACATGTTTTTTGCTTGCGAAATATTGATGGTTGGAATTCCTTACTCGATGATATTATTCGTTCGAACAATATGCCCTGTTTTCGATCTAAATTGGGTCATTTTTTAAAGCTCAATTCGCACGTGCTTTTGTCACGTCCATGAGTCTTTCTGTATTATTCGTATTTACTCTTGTATTTCTTCGCATTGAATGAAATTTCTTTCTTTCAATATTTGTTAGAAAGGTTTGTATTTTTTAGCGTTTTAGAATATAAAAATTCGAAAATTTTTCTGGCGCTTCGCGCCGGAATGAAGGGAAAATTACACTTCATCAGTTGGATTTTAATTTATTTCTCAACATTGGGAAGGTTCATTTTCCATCGTTTTAGAAGGTGAAAATCCAAAAATTATTACATATATAAATTTAATAATTCTAATCGGAACCACAAAAATGCTAATAGCCGTGTGGGGGCCATCAGACCAGTTTTTTTTGGCTTGCGCCGAATCAATGTTAACTAATTTTATTTGTCTCGAACGCGAGCAAATTCCATTGGAACAGTACATTTGTATTATCGCAATGGACTTTGAGATTGCCAATGACTGGCGAGTGAATAAAAATTATTAACTTCTCCTTTCCATTCAGTGGAATTTCGGAATCGAAATTTATAATCTTCGTGTTTGATTCGAACACAGAAAAATTGACATTGCTGGCACAGTTTTTCGACTAAAAATTTACGCAACGCGACTTACATATACATCCTTAATTTAATTTTTGTATCGTTGTTAGGAAGAAATTCGTAGCGGAAAATTGAAGAAAAATATAAACTTACTGACAATTTCTATAAAAATATCTCGATTCTCCGAATCATCAAACCGTTTTCTTGATTAGTTTTTCTTATCTCAATGACGTGGTTAGATAAAATAAATCAGGCACGATTTTTATGCAAGTTAGAGTGATGAAAGTATCTTTAGTTATGTTTTTATCAAACTTTTGGCATAGAACTTTTCAAAGGTTTCCAGTATATGTTGGTAGAGTGAAAAAAATTTTTTTTGCCATTGGCACAAATTTTTTTGGCCCTTTGTGCCAATTGGCACAAATGTCCGTGCACAAAAAAATGCTGCATCAGACTACTGTTTTTTTCTTCCACATTTGCACTATAATGTGGAAAAAAATCGGGAATGTGGAAAAAATTTTTCAGGTCTTTCCAGAAATGTGGAAGAAAAAATTGGGTTTTTCATATTGAAAAGATTTATTCGTTGCTGTTAGAATAATAAATTCAGAAAAGAATACGAAAAAAATATCACGAGCTTAAAGGCGACTAGTATCGCGCGGATATAAGCTCAAAAATTATCAAATAATTTTATTGTAACTGGCAAAAAAAGCAAAATAGGTAGTAAGAACAAAACGCAATACAAACAAGAATTATTGATTTGAGCCAACAGAATCTATTATACATTCCCAAACATACCTGTAAGACCTGCGACCAGTTGAGGGGGGGGGGTAAATCCGAATTTTTTTGGAGGAGGGGTTGAAAAAAGTCGAAATTTTTCCCAAAAAAGGCCAAAAAACATACACTTATTTGCAAATTTTTTTAATTTTTTTCAAACTGGGGAGGGGGGTTGGATGATGTTGGGTACATAGTTGGCCAAGCTGGGGGGGTCCCCCCAACCCCCTCAAATATAGGTATGTTCCCAAATACAATCCTGATTGTAGAAAAAATTCATTTGCAATTCGAAGTGCCAAATTATGGAATTATCTTCCAGAAAAAGTTAAGGCTGCAACCTCGGTTGTAGCTTTTAAAAGGTATTTAAGAGAAATTAATTTTGATGCTTTTTTAAAGGGGCGTACGTAAGCGCATCACCGCCTGTCGTCCCTTGTTCTTACAATTTTTTTGCGTTTGATAACTAATTTATATTTGTGTTACTTATATTTTTCTATGATATTTGTTTTAACATTTTGTAAGTTCTAAATAAATTATTATTATTATTATAACATAGATATGAGTATAAGGGCCGGTGAACAAAAGGGTGCACAAGTCACTAGGTGACAAAATTTAACGTGTACCCCCTAAATACTTATCGAAATTCATTTTCGCGATTATGGATTGAAAGATGTGCAAATTTGGTGATGATACTAAGTCTTGCGGCAAACTACTCCATAATTTGCTAAGCGATTTGAGAAGTCAAACTTGGTAACGTTTAATCTCGATGGGTTTAAAATTAATTTATATTCATTGATTTTCCCAGCATTGTTTTTATTCAGTGTGAAAAAGTTAGCTAGGTGTAAACTAGAGTCCCTTTAATTATCTGGAACATAATACATCAGAGAAAATGTAAGCGGCGTAATTCGAGATGCTGAAGATTAAGTTGAGAGAGACGCTAGTCATAAGATAAGCCACTATTGAAACCAAAAATTTTACGGGTAAATCTTGTTTCAACGTTTTCAAGCGTATCTATATCACAAGCATAAAATGGATTCCAGACTGTAGAACAGTATTCAAGAATCGGTCGAACGTAGGTCTCAAATGCTCGAGAAAGGATAGATTTATCCCTACAGAAAAAAGATTTGAGGATTAGATTAGCTCTAGAGTGTGCTTTTCTAGATATATCATTATAATGATCCTTGAACTGTAAATTTTCAGAAATTGACACTCCAAGATCTCTAACGTTAGTTACATTGACAGGTAAGTTTTGATCTAGTAAAATATAATTATTAGGATTATGATTTCCCAAATACAACATTTTCCTGCTGAGATCCCCAGCTGTCAGGATTGAGACCAAACTGAAATTTTTCTAAGTCTTCTTGTAAACTTTTAGAATTTGAAGAAAGACTAAAGAGTTTTACGTCATCAGCAAAAGGATAGATAGAATTCTCAATACGATCACATAGATTGTATATAAATAATAGGAATGGGCCGGGTATCCGGATCCGCTGAATCAAATTTTTTAAGATCCGGATCCGCTGTTGTCAATGATTAAGATCCGGTCATAACCGGATCTTTATTCATTATTATTCACATAAAATTTTGCGTAATTAGAAAACATTAAAAATTTTCCGGCGCTTCGCGCCGGATTTTATAATTCTTTGCAATACTATTTTTCTACAAATCGTGCTTTCTGGAGAAAAATTTCCAGTAAAGGAAAAAATGTTGGCGGTCCTCCTGTATGGAAAAGGCAAATTTTGGTCCATTTCAGAATGTCAAAATCTATTTTTCCGACTTTTTTGCAACTGTAATTTTAAACATGAAGCCGAGTTTGAATTGAGAAGCATCGTGGAACTAATTTTCAGAAATTTCAGGTTTAACTCGAAGTTTTTGAGATTTATGAAAGTTATAAGTACATTTTCTTAATTTGTAAGATGATTATGAAGGACGGGAACTCGAGTGCTAGATCATGGTTTTTTCAGTGTATAAAAAAAAATTTCTTCATACAAAGACTTTTTCGCCGATCTTTGTACAGGTACAAAGAGGCTTGTACAAAAAAAACACTGCAATAGTAGCAAAATTATACTTGAGAAACAGTAATTTTTCAACAGTATCACCCTTCAAACGATTTTTGGTAGGATCATAAATTTGACCAGCACCACTGAATAGCTGTTCATAGGGACACTTTTCGCTGGTGCTAATTTAAGTTTACTTTCTGCATGAAGCAATTGTCCAGAGATGTTTGAGATTTAAGCTCATACTCTAATTTGGTTTTTGAGTTGCTGGGTTCATTTTTTGGCTATCTTTAGAGAAAACAAAAAAATTAATTCTTCAACATAACTATAATAGTAGCAATTTGTTCCCCAATTAGTTCTATTTTCATTATCTTCTTTTTATTTAGCCGCAAACTGTTTATATATTGCCATATGTTTCCTCTCCAAATGTTTTCTCTGACATCTAGTACCACAACCTTTTCTGGATAACTGGATTCTGCATTTATTGCACTTTGCCCTTTCTTCATCATCTGGGGACACTGTGAAGTAGTCCCACTCTCTGCTAGTGAAAGAAAAACTCAAATCCATAATTTCTGAAAAAAGTTTCCATTTCTATTCATTTCTTTTCTGATGAAACCAATATTAATCTAAACATGAATACAATTTAATGAATGAAAATTATCAATTAGTACATTCGAACTATTTCAATGAACGAACACCTCAATCATTAATAATCTACATATTAATCTATTGACACCAATGAATATAAATTCATTTAACTCAATTTTAGACAAATTGGACATAGTACATATATTTATTGAAAGATCCGATCCAGATCCGCTCGGATCTGTTCCTCTAGATCCGGATCCGCTGAACCAAATTTTTTTGGATCCGGATCCGCTGAACCAAATTTTCCAAGATCCGGATCCGCTGTCGCCAAAAAAGTCGATCCGGCCCATCCCTAATAAATAATAAAAATAAGGTTGGTCCAAGAACGCTACCTTGTGGAACTTCACTAGTAACGGGCATCGAGGTGGAGAGTGTGTTATGAATTCGTACTTTCTGCTTTCTGTTCGAAAGAAATGCAAATATCCATCTATGAACTGAACGAGTAATTCCATATTTCCTAAGTTTATGCATTAATTTAGCGTGGGAGACAGTATCAAAGGCTTTGCTAAAGTCAATATAGTATAACAACATCAATAGATTGTCCCTTATCTAGTAACCTAGACCAAATATTTTTACACTGAAGTAGCTGAGTTTCACAAGATTTAAACTTCATAAAACCAAATTGTATTTCAGATAAAAGTTTGCCATGGTTTAAATAAAGCAAAAGTTTATCGTTTATTATCCTTTCCATGATCTTACAAGGAACACAACATGAAGAAATTGGTCTATAATTACTAATTTTGGAAGGATCATTTTTTTAAAAATAGGAATAACCAGAGCAGAGTTCCATAATTTTGGAATGGATCCACTTCGAATATAGAGGCAAGTGGTTTGGATAAATGCAGTGCTAACTTTTTAAAAAAGTAAGCGCGTGAACCATCTGGACCACTAGAAGTAGATGGTTTAATCGACTTTAAAGTCGAAAAAATGATATGATCACTAAAACTTATAACGGAAAAGGAAGCATTAATAGTATGTTGAAAGTCGTTAACTTTTCCATCATCATTTATGAAAATGGAGGAAAAATAAGCATTAAAAACATTAGATTTAATAACAGCATCAATGGTCAAGTTACCATTATTGTGGCAATTAACTGGCGGAATAGAAGGTTTATTTTTAATTCAAGAGTTAACAAAATCATAAAAGCTCTTGATATTGTTATTTGCAAGCAAAGTAAGCTCTTCTGTGGCTTGCACCTTGTGAATTTCATCTTTAACATGCTTGCAGTAGTTAGAATAAGCTAATTTAGTATTAAGGTTCCTATGAAGTTTATATTTATGCCATAATTTGCGTTTGTTTAAACATAATTTGTGTAACTGTTTTGAAAGCTTGTGATTATGTGATCTGGAGTTAAAAACAGGAACATGCTGATCAATAAATGGTTGTAGAGTTTCTAAGAAAATGGTGTACATGTCTTCAACTGTAACACAAGATGAAAATAAATCGGGCCATGAAACTGATGCAAGACGTAATGCAATAATGTCATAATCAGCCTTATGAAAATTGAAAATTTTGGGTTTATTTTCAGAATCGACTGATTCATTAACAAGTAAGTTGAAGAAAATCGACCCATGATCACTAGTCGAGAAAGGTGTCATAGTTTCAACTTGAAAAGCATTTTTGTCAGCAAAAATCAAATTAATAATATTTTCATGAGTAGGTTCAGTTACAAGTTGGTTAAGTCCCATACTGGACATACATTGAAAAAAAAGTTTCATAAATTTAAAATTTTGTTTACTGGAAAGCTAGACCGAGTCAATAGTATAATAATGATTACTTTTATTTGTTTAGAACGTGAGAGAATTGTATTCGAATAGTATATTTGTATGATCGCAACGAGCCATGAGATTGTCAATGACTGAAAAATGAATAGAAATGGTTAACTTCCATTGCTCATTCAGTGTGATTATGAACCGAAATTGGTATTTTTGGTGTTTGATTCGAACAGAAAAATTGACTGTTTAGAAATGAAGAAAAATTGACATTGTCGGCACAATTTTTCAACCAAAAATTTACGCGCCGCGACCTTCGGCTTAGTTTTTTTCTGGAGTTAAAAATATTTTTCCAAAAAAACGGCCGGTTATAACTTTAATAGTAATTATTATTTATTACCAAGATCAGGTGCGGCTTTTAGCATGTCTACCTTCACTTACCATTTAATCTTTAATAGTTTTCATCATCCTAAACGTATCATTTCATGTTTCATTGGTAGTCTTGAATATTATATCTTTATATTTGATGAAGATCCGCATTTTTTCCCTCATAGATTTTTTGAGAAAGATCAACACGTCAACTTTCTAAACTTTTTGAAGCGTTTGTTCCTTTCGTCACGTAAATTCAATTCAAAAGCTTCATGGAAGTATTTCTGGAAAATTTCTACGCTTCTGTATCATAGCATTTCGGCTAGATTTATAAAAGGTTAAGAACAAATTATTGGTTTTAAAATTTTTCAATGATAAATCTCTAGACATTACGATTTATGAACACAAAATTCACATCTGATTTTTAAGATTTTTTCCAAAAAAATTGTGGGAAAAAGTGATATAAGTACAAAAAGAATTTTTGGCGGGCAAAACTTTTTTGGTAATTTTTTTGCACCGTGCAAAACAGCTCGTGCAAAAAAACACTGCTACTACGTACAACTCTTTTGTTTACATCATAGAGTTTGTAGATATTATGAACGTTCACTTCGTCTTTCTTCTGCTTTCCTCGCTCGATCGTCGATTTAACGTTTACGCTTCGGAAATTTGGGGCGAAATTTTAGCATTTGTCGACGTAAACTACGATCGTTTCACGGATTTAATAGTTAAACGCGATCAATTATTGGTCGTTTATAGATCGATAACCGAAGAGACGGATTTAAAATTTACGGAACGTTCGAAATTCATCGAAGATCCTTCGTATAATAACGATTTTACGACGAAAGGCGAAATTTTGAACGTAGCTGCCGGTGATTTTAACGCCGATTCATATCCAGATTTGTTAGTTTCGACGGTGAAACAAGACAATAACGGAAATTCGCGCGGCGCTGTAGATGTGACTATTTGTTGGGGGAGCGATAAAAGGTTTGTAGGAAAAATTCAAGTTTAAAAAATTTGTCGATTCTCCAATTTTTGTAAAATTCGAAATTTGCAGAATAGGTTTTTTATTTCAGTTTAACATGCGATTTCTCCAACACCTATACTTTTAAACAACAGCCTTTGATTTTAAACTGCGACGACGATACGATAACGGATTTTATGGCCGTTAGTTTAGACGGCCGGATACTTTGCTACCAGGGTAAAAAGAATCCGAAAATTTTGGATCCGGTTATCATGTCCGATTTACAAAATATCACTTTGTTGAATTCGGCTCACGCTTTCGTTGGTATATAAATTTTTTTCATTTCGAGTTTTCATGCTTTAAGCTCGGTTTTTAAGATTTAACCGGCGATTTAAACGCCGATTTGGTCTTACAAGTTGATCCAAAATCAGTGGCCAATGTTACGAGAGCGCCTATCCATCCGAGTTTACCCGTTTATCAAATTTATAGTCGTCAAGGAACGGATATCAATTGGAAAATGGATCCGAATTTTCAACCGTCGGCGCCGCCTCCCTTTCCGTATTCACAAGATTTTTTGGGTATCAAAATTTCATTTTTATTTTGGAAAAGATCACGTTGATTTCAATCGCAAAAAATTATAATTGATTGAAGCGAGTTAAAATTTGCTCTTTCTCACAGATTTTTATGTAATTTTCCAATGTTTCAATCACAAAATAAGTATTGAAAAATTGATCATTTGAGACCTGAAAATGAAATTTTCGTTCAAATGGTACAAAAATTGATTACTTTAGATTCAAATTGAAGATGAAATTTTATTTAAATTTTAATATTTATATGTGTGCATCACATAAAACCAGGGTTCTTTTTTTAATCCAACTCCTATTAGCACAGCCGCTAACTTTCTGTAGTTTGTATTACTTTTTCTTAGCACGACTAAGATTTTCATGAGGACGGGCCCAACTTTATTAGCTCTGTGCTAAAAAAGAAAACCCTGCATGAAACTTTTGTTTCATTTTTCTCCGCGGAAGTCGACATATTCTTTGAATTTTCTTAATTGTAATAGCAAATATTGCCCATGAAAAAGTGATATTTTTTTCCACGTTTTATATAAGTTTTATTATATTTTGATGTCTTTTTCGAAACTGATCAAGACTAGAAATTAACGGGTTCGACAAAAATGTTTATTTTCCTATTAAATTTTGTTATTTAAAAATCGGGAAATCTTTAATTCTTTTGTACTCAAATATTTGTTTTCGCTTTCAATAGAGGCTGAAAGTTTCGAACATTTTCTAGCGCACATCGGGAAATTTCAATTTTTGTTTAGAAAATCAAACTTTTGTTAAAGTTTGGACGAATATTAACGCACCCAGTTCAATTCTGTGTGAATTTCAGTGTTTTTGATGAATTTTTGATCGGATTCGAGAATAAAAAAATTGTTGGTTTATGTATAAAAAGTCAGCTGGTCAAATGCGCTAATTTTATTAAAAAAATTTAGATGTCCCTCGTTTTTGTTTCGAAATGCGAAGTTTCTTAACGATTGTTGGTTCCGTTTTTGAAAAATGACAAATTTCTAAGCATAATGTACGCTAATGGGGAAAGTGCTATAGAACCCCCCCCCCGCCTAGAAAAAGCCATATGGCTAGCCATTCGGCGACTTCCAACCCTTCCAAAATTTTCCAATTTCATATGGCTAGCCATATGGTAGTCACTGGGATCCCCATACTTTTGGTCGGGAAAATACTGGAAAATGTCAAATTTTGAGCAAAAAATGGTCAAAAACGTCAATTTTCTTGGCGTTCCGCGCCACGAATACATTTTTTACGGTTTTTCAGACAAAAATTACCATTTTTTGAATCGTTTTTCGGACTTTTTTTGTGAAAAAATCAAATTTTTTTCCTCAAAGACTCCTCCCCAAAAATTTTATGGAATCAGTGACCCCCGTCCTCAAAAATTCGCCCAATACCCCAGATCTCAGGTCCTCGGGTTTATGTTTTTAAGTCATATGCTCTAATTTTGTACGATTCGAAATGTAAAATTCTATTCGAAATCCGACAAATTCTTGAAAATTTGACTTGAAAAATTTTCTCTTGCGGTTTTTACTTGATTTTTAACGCATCAATTACATCTCAGAAGTAAAAATTTGGAAAAATCAACATTTAGTTTTGTGGCTTCAATTTCTTCTGAAGTTTTCGTAAATTCATTCTAAGTTCTGATCGTCATCATTTTTTTTAAATTGATAATTATAATATGATCCTGATAAATTCTTAAGACGTGATTAATTTGGTTTAAAAAATTTTTTCCCTTGTTTTCTAAACCAAAATTTTCTACATTTCAGGTTCCAACCCTCAAACGCCCGATCTTTTCTCTTTATCCGATCGTTTCACTGTCGGTCACGCGATTTTCGACGATTTCAATCGCGACGGTTTTACCGATTTACTAGCCCCCGTTTGCCAAGGTCCGACATCAAATCGGTGCCAAAAATTCTGGCTCCTGGTCTGGTCGAGCGGACAACATTCTTGGTTTTGGCTGTCGGTGGAAAATTTTCACAATTTAGTTTTGGGACAAGCTAGTTGGTGGAATTTTCCGGCACATGTTTCGTCGTCATCGGAAGAAAGCGGTAACGGAATCGATGAAAATTTGGTCGTGAGGAGCGGCGATTATACACAAAATGGGTTTCCGGATATTTTAGTGGTTTTGGCTGGCAGTAAAAATAAGTCTCAGGTGAGTTTTTGATTCTTATTTTTCTAATTTCGAATGTCTTTTAGTTTTACCGTTGCAATTTTCCGTTAAATTTTCTCGACTTTTTTCGTATTCATTTCAAAGTTCGGTAGCTTTTGTAGTGTTTCCATGTTTTTCTGTTTGATTTTTCGACTTTCTTCAAATTTTCCCTTTTATATTTGTCTTTTTTCTTGATGTTTTAAATTTTGGCACTTTCCTACTAAATTTTCTGAAAAATTGCATTTGTTCACTGTCTGGTTTTTTCTTTAATTTTTTCATTTTATCCAGTTATTTACAACAAATTTTTTTCTAGACCAAGTCTACGAACTTTTTCTTTTTTCTTTTCGTTTTAAACCTTTCAAGAAAATTTTTTTATTTAGCTGTTTGCTTTTTTGTGTCTTTCCGTTGAATTGTTTTACTTTATATTGTAAGTCTTTCGTATTTTCAAAGTTATGGTAGTTTTTTAGTTTTTTTGATATTTCCGATTTTTCTGGACCTTTTCAACTATGTGCTTAATTGATTTTTGTTAATTCTTCAAGGTTTAGCAGTTTTATATTTCTGTGACCTTTGTTCAAAGTGGGGAAATTTTCAATTATTGTCGTTTGTTCTAAAGTTTAGAGGTTTTTTACTTCTACTGTGTTTTTTGGCGAGTTTTTCTCATATTCCTCTTAAATATATTTTTTTCTTGAATGGTTGACCAATATTGACAATTTTACTTTTTATGTTAGATTCTTAAAATTTTTCCAGTTATCCTTTTTATTTCCTATTTAGATTATTTTTTGCCCACTTCGTGTTCTTTATTGAACTTTCTTGAAATTTTGGTAGTTTCAACGTTTTTTGATGTTGTCTGTTGACTTTTTGTCTTTTCCAGTTTTTTATTCGCCCCACTTCTTTTGCTTCTTTAAACACAAATTTTTTAAATTGTGTGTTTTCCACTTTTTTACTATTTTTGTTGAATTGCTTGTATAATATCTATATTTTTGTTAATTTTTCAAGCCCTATACTTCTTACTTTATTTGTTACCTTTTAAACTTTTGGAATTTGCCGTTCTATTTTTTTTGGTTTTCGACCTTTGAGAATTCCTACTTTAATGTTTTCGCTTTATTTTTTGTTTTATCGAATTTTTTCTTAGACTTTAATGTTTCCGCTTTATTTTTGATTTTATTGAGTTTTTTCTTCGACTTTTCACGTTTTCGCTCTGGCAGTTTTAACTTTTATATTTTTAATTTTTTTCAATTATTTCTTTGTTTTTTGGCAAATGCTTAATATTTTATTCTTTTCCGTGATTTTTAAGTTATTATTAATAACAAAAAGTGGCTTAAAATGATAATATAAATGGGAATGTCAGTAAAGGAAAAATGACACAAAAACATGTATGTAGATATGTGTATAATAAACAAACCAGAATAAGAAGCTGTAATGTCGTGAAAACACATGCTATATATATAGAGCCATAATGTCTGAAATCTGGCGATGGTGCCAAAATGTGTAACAACCAGCATCCACCAGATCGAAATGGAGGACCAAACAGGTCGTGCACCAAACAGTCTACCGCGCCCAATCTCCATTTTAAAGATAACTTTTTTGAAAATTCGCTACTTTGATAATTTGTTCTGAGACTTCGCTGTTTCGAGAATCGCTCTTTTGAGACATCGCTGTATTGAGACTTCGCTGTAATGAGAATCGCTGTTTTGAGACTTCGCTGTATTGAGAATCGCTGTTCTGAGACATCATTGTTTTGAGAATCGCTGTATTGAGTCTCGCTATTTTGAGTTTCGCTGTTGTGTGTTTCGCTAAATAGGGATTAAACCAATTTTTCAGGCTCAAGCGTTCTTCATCGAAAACGTCCCTTGTAATTTACCGTCTCAAATTTCCAAAAATTGTACGTCTTTTGGACGTACTTTCGCTCTATCTTTTACGCCTTTGACGCCCTGCGCCTACGTCAAAACGGCCACATTTTTCGATTTGGGTGAAGACGGAACGTTAGACTTATTGTACGAATGTCGAAACGACACCAAACCTTTGGATAAATTTGGCTACAAAGCCCCGCCCAAGTATAATATCGAATTTACAAATTGGAACACGGATCACGATACCACGTTTTTAAAAGTCCAAACTTACACGGCTACTTGTAATTATTGCCCTGGAGGTGAGAAATAGGAAATAGAAGAAAATAACTTTGTCGAGATTTTTCGCAATATTTTTGAGTTTTCCACGTATTTTTTATAGTTTTTCTTATACTTTTGCTTTTTTGTTCATTTTCTTCATATTTTTCCGTGAATTTGATTTTCCGTGTAGTCTAATTCATACTCCAATCTTTTTTAAAATTTTATTCGTTTCCCAACAGATTTTTTTTGTATTTTTGAACTAACTCCCCTGTAGGTTGTTTATTTTTGACGATTCTTGCTTTTTTAAAACTCAAATTTTGATATTTCGAATTCTTCGATGGAAGAGCTTATTCTTTGTCGAATTGTTGTAAAATTGTCATCAATTTTTTCGTTTTTTCCATAACTTCAATGGCGATATGTTGCATTTCTATTCAAACTAATTTCAAAATCTAGCTGAAATTTTCATAAACAAATTTGTTATTTTAAATCTGTAAAATTCCATTAACATTCTTAGAATTTGGTGGTATCAAAACAGATTTGGTTTCAATTGGAACTGCCATTCCTATTCCGCAATTTTTGGTTAAAGCTGAAGACCGAAAATTTCCAAGTTTTTATGATTAATTTAGGTTTTTTTGAATTTTTTATCGTCAATTCTTTTTTAAAATTTCCTCCATGTCTTTTTGATCTGGTTGTTTTGATCCATTGCGTATTTCACTTTTCGCTACCTTTGTTTAGTGTTCAGTTTACAATTGTGACTTAATTTTGTACTTTCCGTGCAAATTTTTTTATCTTTTGTTGTGCTTCTTTCAGTTTTTGTTTTTTTGAACTGTTTTCTAACATTTTGTTCAATTATTGCCATCTCCTAATCCGTTTGAACGTTTTTTATTAGCCAATTTTGTCTGATTTATACATTTCTGATATTTTCTTTTATAGCGTTATTTATGTTAGGATTTTTTGATTTTCTACAATTTTTTTTCATATCCAATTTCATTTTTATATTTCCGTTTTTTGACTACTCGCTTTTCCTAATGATTTATTCTACATATTTTAAATATGATTTTTACTTAGTTCATTACATTTTCTCTTATTCCGTTTTATGTAATTGTGTATTTCTTTTTTCTCTTGAGTAACTTCAAATTTTTCCCGTGCATACCTGTACTTGGGGGGGGGAGGTTAGGGGGGCCCCCCAACTTGGCCAACCCTGTACCCAAAATCATCCAACCCCCACCCCCCCCCAGTTTGGGAAAAATTGAAAGGATTTGCAAAAAAGTGTATGGTTTTTGGCCTTTTTTGGGAAAAATTTCGACTTTTTTCTACCCCCCCCCCCCCAACTGGTCGGAGGTCTTACAGGTATGTTCCCGTGTTCTATTCTTTTTTTCTGCTGATGTCTGTTTTATATGTTTTCGTTTATTCATCTTACTTGTTTTTGTTTTTATTTTTTATTTTTGGTATTTTTTATTCCTTGTTTTTTCCATATCTTTTGTTTTAAATGATTTTTCCTTTTGGGATATTTTTTCAACAAAAAGTTTTGGAATTCCAATGAAATCTCCATGAAAATTATAAAATTTGCATTCCTTCACCCAGGCAAAGAAGGTACGGGTATTAGTTGGCCGGGCGTCTCGTTAACCTACGCTATGGTCGATACGGAAGGACAGACGGTCAGTGCTGCTTACACGCAGCAAAGTAGAACGTCCCACAAGTCTCTTCTTCTGCCGTACGCTTTGTTTGGCTTGGGTAGGAGCCCGAATTTCGTGGAAACCATGAACATCGGCGTACCACAATTCCCTGGTGCACATCAGACTTGGCAACAGGTAAATTTTGTTTTTTGTCGTTTGTTTATACGTTTTTAATTTTTCAGAATCAGTTGCCTGTTGTTTTTGTATGTTTTTGCATTTTCTACTTTTTAAATTATTTTCCGCTGTATTTTTTTATATTTTGTTATTTAATGCTGTTTTTTTCCCATTTGTATGTATTTTAGAACTTTTCTCTTTTATTCGCTGTTTTTTGGGACATTTTAATCATTCTGATTTTTGTGTTTTTCGTCTAATATTATATTTGTTTGTGTTCGTTTTCATGTTTTTTCTCTTTTGCAGTATTTTACTGCTTTTTCTGATTATTCCCCCTCATTTTTTCGTCTATTTGTTTTTTCCGTATTTTCGTAGCGTTTTGATTTTTCATTTTTTTGAAAAATTTATTGCATGGATTTTTTTGTTATTTTTATATTTTTCACCTGTCTTCACTTCAGATGAATATTTTATGCTAGCTTGTTTCTGGATCATTCTATTTATATTTCCGTCTTTTTCGTTTTTTGCATATATTTTCAGAATTTTTGATGTTTTAAAACGTTTTAGTATGTTTTCTGGTTTGATTTTTCGCTTTGGATTTTTTACGTAAGTTTCTCCTGAATTTTGGCTGATTTATCTTAATATTTTCATGTATTTATACAGTTTTTGTTTTTCCTAAGATTTTTGTAATTTTTTCTATTATGACTTTCTACTGTTCTTCTATAGTTTTCAGTTTTGCTCATTTTTTGTTTCACTGTGTTTGCTATGGCATAATTATTTCGTCCAGTTTTTCTATTTTTACATTTGTTAGTGTCCTGTTGCCGTTTTAGCGTTGTTTGTCTTTCTGTTCTTTTCCAATCATGTCTTTTTTCTTTTTAATATTCTTATTTTTCAATATCTTCTACTTTCTCGTTTGTCTGTACAGTGTCTTTTTATGTGTTTTATTATGACTTTCTCCGTTTCTTCTGTTTTTATCAGTTTTTTCGTTGCCTGTTTCTATTTTTGTGTGATTTTTGTTTTTCTCTAATTATTGCATGCTTTGTTACTTTTTGAGAATAATTTTTTCTGTATTGCTTTTTCTACTTCTTCCTTTTTCTCCTGTGTGTCTCACATCCTGTTCAACTTTTCGATTTTGTTTGTTTTGCTTTTTCTAAGATTCCTTAGGCATTACTATTTCCTGCATTTTTTCTGTACTTTTTCAATTATTGGTTGTTTTTGTTGTGATTTTACCCTTTTTTCAATTTCTTTTTTTCTCCTAGATCGTGCCCAACAGTCGAATGTACGTCGTGCCCTACCCTGCCGACGAACCGTCACATTGGGTCGGCCGACTCTACGTCACACCTAGCCGTCTGATTTTGTTATCAGTTTCGGCGTTGGGCGGCGTTTGTCTACTAATTTTATTCATGGTCATCATTCTACAATGCTACGAAATGAAACAGGACAGGAAAGAACGCGATGTTCTCAAAAAACGTTTCCATTTTGACGCTATGTGATACTTTGGTTTGTTCTTTTTTCGATAAAAATTAGCCAGTTGCGGGATGACGGTGGCGTTCATTTTCCATGTATATTTTGATGGTTATGATATATATCAAAATTTTGTGATTATGTAATACTTGTAAATTGAATAATTACAAAAAATTACCTCCCCCAAAGTTTAGGTATGCTAAACTTATAATTTCTGGAGTCCAAAAGTTGCAAAAGGCCAGTTAAGTCTGCTCACAAATTTTCAGTTCTTATATCTGATTATTTGGAATGAATCCATTTTTCTCGTCATATCAAAGATTCTCAGATTCGTTTATAAAACCTATCTTTCTGAGAGGGCTGAAACCAGTCCTCTGAGATAGTATTAAGTTCAGGGAGTTCACAACTCTTGAAGAGACTCTTAAAGCAGCCTGTTACGCAGAATCACAGATTTTTGGGGATGAGATTAGGTATACTGCCCCATCTAATGCTGTTTTCTTTTCAGAACAAAAGACCACCCATAATGTCAGGTCCATGTCGGATCAGAGGGGCAATGCTCAACATCCATCGGCAACACCATCTGACGATATTCCACATCTACAATCAGAGATGGCCCAGCTCACAGCCCATATTGTGCGACTTACGGATCAGCAAATGGTGCCAGCTCCAAGGAACCCGATGCCCTCTACGCAGCCATCGGGGCACATCCAGAACACTGGCGATCGCCCGTCAGGGGCACATTTACAGATGTGCTCCTACCATGGATGTTGCACCCACAACGACACCAGTTGCTGGGCCCAACATCCCAACAGCGCCGGTTGTAGCAATGCTGCCACCACCAGTGCCAGCCATTGCTATTTTTGTCGAACAAGGGCGCACCCGACTGATCGATGCGATAGACCCTGTCCGCATTGCCGTCAAATATGCGTGCACAGGGCCGCAACCTGCCCACATTGGAATCTGATGATGCCTGGTGAGACTAACTATGGTAATTCTGGTTACTCTCCTCAGGGGACAAGTGGTTATCCTCAGCAGTATGTTAATCCAACTCCTAACGGGATGGGGAACCAGTATCGGCCACCCCCACAGCAAAAAATGCCATTGGGGCTACTGACGGTCTTCCTCATCCAGATCTGTTTGATCTGGATGATGAAGTTCTTGCTGAACACCTGGTGGATCCTTCACAACTGTGTTATCCTGTCTGTGTAATCAGTGTTGGATTTTTAGCTGCTGCAGTGGTTTCGGCATTGGCTCCGACACCTGCCTTACCACCGCGGCCACCAAAATACGCAATGCCGGTCACTTTAAACCCATTAATGACACCGAAATCAACTGGTGATGTCAGCGTAATCCTGTCGTACCAACTGATGGAGGGTACACTAGCGCCTCTGGCCCGTTTTGCCGCCCAAGGACCACCGCCTGGAATTCCCACGGACTCCGGGCTGGAGGTCATTGGTCAAATGGAATCAATGAATTTGATAGGTAAACTGCCATCTCTTTCTGACATTTCAGGTCTGGAAATCAGAAGTCCTTCCAAGTCATCAACATTACTGATTTCTCATTTACGGATTCCTCATCCATCATTGATGCGATGCAGGCCGTTTGGTCAATGGATTTGGCCAAGAAATATCCACACCTCCCTTGGGTGTTACTCAACCAGCCATTCGAGGTTGAGGCGCTTACAGCAGCCGATGTGGTGCTTTCGGCACCAGCGGCATTGTGGATATTGGGGCCTGAAGTTGCTCAATGAGCCCTCGAGTTCATTGCCAACGGCACTATCCAGGCAATGCCTGTCGATAAGATCTTGTTTGACGGCGAACCCTCATCGCCGGCAGTGGACGCCGTCTGCGGGGCTATGGAATAGGTGAGTCGCAACGCGCAGCCCCCAGCAGTTGTTGCCGCGCTACCATCAACAATGATGACAGGAGCCCAAACGCTGGTGGCAATTGCCCAGCAGCAACCAGTGGCTGCTGCGACCAATTCACTGACTGAGGTGGCCAACGCCTTTGGAGAGACATTGCGCGCTTTCAACGACAACATCAGCATCATCGAGGCGTCGCCTTTTCCGACGGCTACCACCCCGCGGTCCCCGAAGATTGGCATTCTTCGCGAAGTCCACTGGTGTGTAGAGATGTATCCGGTCCAAAATTTTAAGAATATCGGGTCCGGGTCCAAAATTTTGAGAATATTGGGTCCAGGTCCAGCAATATGGTTGGGTAATTTGGGTCCTATTTCCGGTCCCGGTCCGCTATATTTTTACACATGCTGCGCTATTTTGTGGTTGCTATACATTTTAAATTTAAGTCAGTCTCATAGTGATCTAAACAATAAATTTCTATTTGTTACTTTTCATATTATAATAAATATTTGATGTGTCATTACATTCTTCAATGTGAGTATTTGATTCATTGTTTTTTTAGCATTTTACAAGCCATGGCTTGTTGGACTGACATAATGGCTTGTAGAATTTTAGTTCAACAAGCCAAAATGGCTTGTCAGAATTTTTTGAGTCATGTGTTTGATCATATCAGATACAGAAAAGATGCATTTTAGAAGGTCATAATCACAAAATTTTCCGGCTCTTCGCGTCGGCTATAACTTAAATAAGCATTATAATTTATTTCCTAGCTCAGGCGCTGCTTCTAACATGTCTACCTTCAATTATCATTTAATCTTCAATAGTTTTAATCATCTTAAATGTATTATCTCATGTTTTAATTGGTAATCTTCCATATTTCATCTTGATATTTAATGAAGATTCAAAATTTTCCCTTAACACATTTTTTGAGAAAGATCAATACCTCAAGTCTGTAAACTTTTTGAAGTGATTATTCCTTTCTTAACGTAAAATCAATCCAAAAGCTTCATGGAAGTAGTTTTCGGAAATTTCTACTCTTCTTACTCATATCTTTTTAGCCAAGTTCATTTGAGTGTGTGAATAAATTAATGGTTTTAAAATTTTTCAAACAATAAATTCTAGAAATTACGACTTTTGAACAGAAAATTCGAATCTATAGTCTGTTTCTTATAAAATGCTTCTAAATAGAAAAGTGACACAAATAAGTACTGTGGTCAAAATCGTTTACATAAAGTTCTTACTGTAAAATTTTTCACTCGAAAAATTGGTAAAGGTTGGGTCAGTATGCTCACAAATTTCCAGTCCTGCATGATATATTGTTTATCAGAAAATCGCAAAAATCTGAAATACTACTTGCTTTCCACTTTCATTATTTGGAAGCATTTTAAGAAAAACAGATTATAATTCTTCGAATAAGTGTTTGGAAAATTGATTTTCCAGCATCGCAGAATGTCAATACCCAAAAAATTTTCCGGCGTTTCAGGCAGGAAAGATTAATAGCTTTTTTGGGCTCTCACTTGTCATCATAGAGGACTTGACCATCGATTTCTCATGTAATTCAACATCATTATGTTCTTGGATAGTTTGCTGGAGAATTTTTTCCACAATGCTTGTAGATTAGACTTCGATCAAACTCAAAAATTTCAAATGTTTCCTGAATTTTAATGAATTAAGGGCTCTAAAATGTTATTGAATAAATGTTGAATGACATATCTTTTTTGATCAATGGCTGTGATGCTCAATCATTTCTTTAAAAAATAACCTAACATTGGAATTTATTCACCTATACTGATGTAAAATTGGCTTGCAAAAATTTGGAATGGCTTGTAAAATTTAAGGTCAACAAGCCACTTGGCTTGTGATTCGTAGGTCAAAAAAACCCTGATTTGATTTCAGCTGAATTACTATAGTTTATTTTTAATAAACTACTTATAAATCCAAAAATGACAAAAAACCAATACTGTTAAATTGTTCACAGGAAGGTTTTACTGTATGATTTTTCATTCAGAAAATTGTTGAAGGCTAGTTGTATAAATCCACAAATTATTAGCTCTATGTTAGTTATGGTTTGGCAAAAGCCAAAAAGTTCCATTTTTCTGATTCAGAAGCATTTCTGGAAAAATAGACTATATAATCAGACCCGAATCAAAAATGTGATAATTTTTTCGGGTCCGGGTCCAAAATTTTGGACATATCGGGCCCGGGTCCACAATTTTGAGAATATCGGGTCCAGGTCCAGCAAAATGGTTGGGTAATTTTGGGTCCTATTTCGGGTCCGGGTACCTGATACATCTCTACCGGTGTGGGGGGCCTGGTCATCGACTTCCCCCGCGAGGAGCCAATATCATCTCATGAAAATGAAGAATGAGGCCGCATGATGGGCCCACAGTGTGAATATTGTTGTATATTTACAGACACCATTTGTAAATAGTTTGTATATAATAAATTGGGCCTTTGTGACATTACTGTTCTTAGGAATGAGCTCTGCAATACATGCTACTCAGTACCAATTTTGTGGTTCTTTCAAGAAGCAGTCATCCACTTGAGCTACCTCAAAAAGTAGAATGCAAGCCACCAAAATCTTCATGGAGTCCACAACGCATGAATGTCACACTGTATGTTCTTGTTTCTGATCCAATCACTACATTAGCGTGGAAATGCACATTGCCTAACCTTAGAGTGTGCACCAAACCTGTTTTTTTACATCTAGGGGCATTACTGCACATGTCATCACTACTCAGCATCTAGCGCCTGTGGCTTGTACGCTAGCACATCATATGAAGGTCTTTGGTTTACAAAAGCTTGTGGAACTACTCCCTAGCTTTTATAGCACTAACCAAACACTGGACATGATGTACTCATGGTCCTGCAGTAACCTCTGCAAGACAGTGACTGACCTCTTCATTGAGGAGGGACAGGTCACTTCGTGGGATGGCACTACAGCTCTAAGTACCTTAGGAGATGTAGGTAGATGCAGTCCCACTGCATGTCAGTGCACTACTCTTGACAGGGTAATTGTCTGGCATGCAACAAGTTTCACAGCACAGTGTCATTACCGTCTTCAGGGCAACTACACTGCGTCTGTGTCAGGGAACCGTGTCATCATCGATGATTTACAGGTTGCCCTGAAGATCCCGGGAAACTCTCGCGTCTTCTGTCAATGCCAAACTGAACTACCTGGCTCAGCAGATCAAAGAGCTGAAAATTAACAATTTTCGATTCATGTGGCTTGAGCTCTGCTCTCAGGCTCAAGGCTACCTTGATCCGACTTGGCAGTTGCTTCGCTTTGACCCTACCCTGGGGGCCCGGACATTTCTGCAAAGGGATGACCTGACGGCAGAATTCAGGGGTGAAGCACTGACGATATGACCGTGCCAAAAGGTCAATGCCACGTATGTCTATCACTCCCACCGGGTGGAAGATGTCTGTTACAAGTATCTACCTGTACAGGTTGGGGGTACCATTTATTTTGCCACTCCCGGTGGCCCAGATCTCATTAAAGTTAGTCCAAGAGTGCAGTGTGACCATCACTTTACGGGGATTTTCCAAAATGGCTCGGGCTGGTTTACTGAGTCTGGCACGGTCCATGTGAGCCACATTCCACTTGAACTTTTCTGGAAACAGTGCTTCAACATCACTCACTTTGACACTCCTGTGCTCTTTCATGATCAGTTGGCGATGACCCCCTCAAGTTTTGCTTTCTTTAAACAATATGTTTACAAGACTGAGCAAATTGAAGCGGTCTTAAACCGGTTGGTAAACTTTACCACTGGTCTATCTCTGCAACCAGATTCTCTCTATCAGACATTTGCAGGGATAGGGACTGATATCAAGGCCTCTCTAGAACGTGTTGGTCTGGCAGCAAACCACGTGATTACTAGTCAACAGCACTATCTCATTCAGGGCTTACAGTCTCTTCTGAGTGAGCTGGTTCAGTTGATCTTTAACACCTTTATCACCCTGGCAGTGCTGGCTGGTACTGGATATCTCATCTATGTTGGGATATCCTACTATCTCAGCTATCGCTTGCTGAAAAGACAGGTTTGGTTTGCTAGCGTATTCTCTCCGTTGAGTCTTTTCTGTGAAGTCCAACATCGGGTCGGTTTTCACTACCTGCAGAACCATGTACCATCTCAGTTAGATAGAATAACCCCATGTTTCCTCCTACTGGTGGATGCCAAGGAGACTCCCGCTTTCCTTGACCCTGGTTGTCCATGGACCATCATTAGCCAAGGTCTTCACAAGGCTTTGATTAAAGAGAGTCCGAAGGCAGCTATGGCCTTCCAGCAGCATGACGACTGTACCCATTGATGAGTATCAATGGGAAAGCAGTCCATACTCTCCTATCGGGACCATATGAGATCATGTTGCCTGGGACCCATCAGCCACACACAAGGGTCGATATATGTCTCCATGTGTGTAAGACTACGTCTCCTTTTTGGGCACTGGTAGATCTGATTCTTGGATTGGACTTTCTAGAACAATTCAAGAATATCACGTTTGATTACCAACAACATGTCTGTCGGTTGAATGTGGTAGAACTGCCACTTCTACTGACAGTGGCTGAGATTGATCAGATCGAACCCTGGTGGAAGAACACACATTCACTATCAAGGGCCACTTACAGGTTAGGGTCTCGATCAAGGTCAAGGACTTTGTCCATTTCTCGGCCACCCTCACAAGCTCTCTCCATCGCCTCATCAGGTGGGTCGACCAGAGGTACCCGGACCTCTTCCAGACGGGCCAGTGGTCATTTAATGGCTAGGTCAGAGTCGAGTGTCTCTCGACACCCGCCTGGAAATTCTCCGGTTACACTAGAGAAGGGCCAGTTCCATGAGCCTAGTGATTCAGATGCACCTGCATCACCTCTGTTAGAAGTACCACCACTCTCTGATACAGAAATTGAATCACTAGGAGCCACTCAGAGCTCAGGAGAGCGATCGAATCATGTACTTACTGTTCAGGTTCATCCCACTCCCCGAACTAATCCAGAAACATCTGTTGGTTTTGCTCTGGTAGGGTTACTCCGACGCACCGGTTTGCTAATCCCAAAGTGAACCGATATGCCAGAGTCAAGTTTTGGTGATACGGCACCTGACCCAGGTCATGTAGTATCAACATTCTACCCCACTGAAATAAGGACTCCTCATATCAGAGTTCTTCTGAACAATTGGGTGGAAGCCAAGGCTCTGATTGATACAGGAGCAGTTTTCTCACTCCTGGATCACAAGTTGGCGGTCAATCTACCTGACTTGGTGCTAACAGAGACCAGGGCTCACTCCATAGCAGCCAATGGGTCTCCAATTCTACTGCTAGGTGCTGCCTATGTCAGGGTGACAGTGGCTGATGTCTCTGAATGGATTCAAGTCCAAATACAAGAGAATTGTTTGGCTGAACTTGTCTTGGGGACGAACTTCCTCAGACGGTTCAATTGTGTCAGCTTGAACTGGGAGAAATCTTTTCTTCAGTTCAAGGAATGCAGGGTCCTGTGTGAGGGCTTCATCGACAATCTTTCTTCTGCACGTGGTGCACTGCCCATGCAGGAGCTGATTGTCCTTAAGCCCCGCTTGCTGACGCAATTCACTGCACCAATACCATCACTATATGTGAATGTACCGGAAGTAGCTTTCTTTCCTAAGCCCCTCTTGGGAAATCAAAGCAGCATATATTTTGCTGGTAGTGTGAGTGCTTTGACCAATGGTCGCATACCCTTGCAGGTAGTCAACCCGAGTACACACTCAGTGGTTCTCTACCCGCACATGACCATCGGTCATGTACAGATGCACACCGATCTCTCACTGGGATTGGCGATCAAATCGGACATCATCCTTGATCTAAAGTGGGTTGACGCTAATGCTGTGATATCACCTGATATCTCCTCACAGGACAGGACAGTATTACTTGACCTACATGTCGCATGCACTGACCTTTATGCTATTGATGAAGAGGACACAGGTTCCACTGACCTCGTGCACCACGAGATCAGCACGGGTGACACTCGCCCAGTCCGCCGTTTTCCTTACTGCATCGTGCCTAAGGAAAAGGACCTCATCATACAGGAAGTCAGAGCGCTCCAGGCAAAGGGTATTATTCAGCCTGGTACGTCACTATGGGCGACAAGTACCATCCTGGTGCGCAAGAAAAATGGGTCACACCGGATGTGTGTTGACTTTCGTGGTCTTAATGAGGTCACAAAAAAGGATGTCTATCCTCTCCCATGGATTGATGACATCCACGACACACTCAAGGGTATGAAATACTTTACTACCCTTAATCAGGCTAACGCCTACTGGTCTATACCTATTGCCATGGTAGACAAGGAGAAAAGGGCATTTAATATGCCTATTTGACTTCACCAGTTGAACTATCTGCCTTTTGGTCTCTGCAATGCCCCTGGGGCGTTCCAATGTCTCATGGACCTGCTTCTCATGGGATTGCAGTGGCATACCCCATTGACCTATCTCCATGACATCTTGGTGTTCGGGAACTCTCACACCCAGATGGTTGAGCGGCTGACGGATGTGTTTACGGGTGTCCATCAGGGTGGAATGAAGCTCAGACTGAGTGAGTGCAAGTTTTCCCACTCTGAGGTGGAATATCTAGGTTACCGTATCTCACAGAATGGTGTAGAACTGTATAAAGTCAAACTGGCCGCTGTCCAGGATCTACCCATTCCACAGAATGCTAAAGACATCAAGTCTTTCCTTGGCCTCGTGTCTTGTTATAGGCGTTTCATCCCCGGTTGCACCTGGCTCAGCGAGCCCCTGACCAAGCTCATATGGAAGGAAGTTACCTTCCTGTGGTCAGATCCTCAGCAAGTGGCATTTGATGAACTCTGAAGATTGCTGATGAATCCTATTCTGCGCCATCCGGACTTTACGAAATCGTTCATCATTCAAACTGATGCAATTATTTCAGGGATAGGAGCAGTTCTAAGACAGTTAGATGATGATCGATATGATCATCCTGTCGCGTATGCCAGTAGAGGGTTAACGGCAGCCGAGAAGAACTACACTATTATGGAGTTAGAGATGCTCGCTGTCATCCATTTCATGAAGCACTTTCGGCCATACCTCTTTCAACATGAGGTGGCCATACAGACTGACCATACTGCTGTCAAGGCTGTGTTGGAGAAACCTAACCCATTCCCCAGGATAGCTCGGTGGGGCCTCGCGCTCGCTGAATTCAAACTGAGAATTCGGCCGCGAAAGGGTCAGTCTAATAGTAATGCTGACCCATTATCACGTCTGCCTGATCCTAATTCCCTTGCAGGTGTGAGTATCGATGATACTCACCTTTACAAGCCTGAGGGAGAAGTAATGATGATCACCAATGGTGCTCAGCACCTGGCGAAATCATCTGAATTGATCACCGATGATGCGCAGCACCTGGCGAGATCAGAGTATTATGCTGAGATATCACTGGATGTGCAGCACCATGATCTTCTCGCAGCTCAATTTGAGGATCTGGAACTAGCCTCCATTCTTGGGTCACTCAAACCCTATGGTGACTAGAATAATGTTAATTACTACCACCTGTTGCATAACATCCTTCAGAAGTGGACAGGCGAGTCCAACAAGATTGTCATTCCTCAATCAATGGTTACTACCATTATTGAGGCTCACCATAATGACATTCTTGCTGGACATTTTGGTGAAAAATGTACCACGAGGCTTATAGCCCGCAGGTACCACTGGCCTTCCCTCAGTGCGGATGTCAAGTCCTTTTGTCAGCGGTGTGACCTTTGCCAATGGAATAAACCTGCGAGACAAAAGACCCGAGCAGCTCTGAAACCGATCACCATTACGGGGCCATTTCATTGAGTAGGTGTCAACTGTATGGGACCAATGACCACTAGTGAAGCTGGCAATAGTTTTATTGTAGTCTTTATTGATTACTTTACCAAATGGGTTGAAGCTTTTGCTACTCCGGATGTTACTGCGCAAACCATAGCCCGCCTTTTTGTTACACAAATTGTCTGCCGCCATGGGGCGCCACAGATTCTTCAGTCTGACCATAATACTGATTTCACATCAAAACTGATGACAGAAATCACTGCCATCTCTTGGAGTAAGAAAATCCACTCCACCGCTTATCACCCGATGACAAATGGAGAAGTGGAAAGAGCTAATCAAACGCTATCTACAGGGCTATGTATGTATGTCCACCAAGGTCATACTGATTGGGATGAACACCTGCTGTATTCTGTGTTCGCCATCAACATTAGCATGAATGAGTTCACAGGATATTCCCCCTTTGAACTCATGTATGGTCGCACGCCCATGCTAACTGTTGATGCCATGCTCCCATTCAGCCCTCCGGCCCATATCATTGATATTTGCACATATGATATGGAGGTCAAATGGCATTTTACAAATGCCCTGACTTTGATCCAGAGTCCGATTGAGAAATCACAGGCCGCCTATGCTTGGTCTTACCATCGCATGGCATGAGATGTTTCATACAAAGTTGGGGATCAAGTGCTCAAACTGCGCACTACTGGCAAACGTGGTCTTACACGTAAATTGCTACCCATTTACAATGGGCCATACTTTGTAATGAATGTGGCATATCCTAATGTCACCATTCGGCTTGAGACAGATCAAGAAGATACTGTGCATGTCAATCAGCTTAGATGGTACATGTCACCTGATCAACCAAGTGAAGCAGAGGAGATACCTTCCACTTCACAGGTATTCGAGATGGCACCTTTGTTGATTCCTTCAACAAGTCGAGATTTTACACAAGATCTCATTGACCCACACCTTGATGCAAAGGTCTCGGACCCATAATCAAGTAGCTCTTCTCTTCTTTTGTCCCCTTACAGATGAGGACATCCTTTTTCGAAGGATCGCCGTGCCCCTCACCGAATACCCATTCCTGTTCCATGCTGGATCATTAGTGTAAAAAAGAGAATGAGCAGCAATCAAAGCATCTAAACTAGGGTATTGCTTCACATCACAGGTGCATCCATGTGATAGCCTGCATCTCGCCCCTAAAATTTTTCTTTTAATCTCATTATAGATCTCACAGATCAGTTCACAAATGGCAACTCCACGCATTACCATATGGATCAACTGGCGTCAGTAACTCCACGCATCACCGACCACACCGATCAATTCATGTCAGCAACTTCATGCATTACTAACATAACTCCACGAGCCAGAACGCCCTGAAAAACCATTGGACCATTGACCACCCGCTGTCACATCCAACTGGAGGATTAACCTCCATGGACATGCCGCATAAGCCTCAACAACACAAGGATGAGGACGCCCTTTTTCGAAGGGATGCTGATTTTTTTATTAAACACACTTTTATGTTCAAGATTCAGTAATGCTCTTTTCACTTGCCACTATTTTCATTTTGCCAGTGCTTTCTGACCTGTCTCTAGTTTGGATTAGTGAAATCAATTCCTGTTCTCCAAACTACCCGGGCACTGGAAAATTTATCCAATTGAATCATGAAAGTTCCCAGAATGCAGATAAATCCTTAGATAACTACTATTTATTAATAATCAAGCCAGCTGAATGATCAGATCCAAGGCCACACATTTTTTTGTTTGAAAATTTATCTGGCTATCATTTTTCTAGTTCATACTTTGTAGTAGGTGATAACTCTATTACAACATATACAACGATCGTCGAATTGAAGTGATTGAAAGTGGAAATAGCTTTCCTCTAGCCATTGCACATTCAAACATCAGATACAGCATTGATGAAACAGTTTCTTGAAATTCGACCTTGGTGCCCTACTCCTTTGTTAGACAGATTTTCTCTCGATTTTCTCTCTCATAATCAATTGTTGTAGATGTGGTTGTTTTTGGTCGTCGAGCACCATATTCATGGTGTGATTCATTTGACAAACTTTTCATGAAAACATGTTATTCATTGATTTCAAGTTCCTGAATTTTTCGAGAATTGGACATTAATAAGCATATAGATTATTCATTGAATCAATGCAATATCTCAGCTAACTTATGCCTCAACATCAATCCACTGCAGCTTGGAACACCCACACCTGGCCCCCGGGATGACTGTTCAGGAACAACGTTCTGCATTGAGAGTCATTTCAATATATCATCAATAAGGTTGCACATGGACAATCAAAACAGAGCCTTCATTTGTTCAACAACTTTTGATCAAAAGAAGTTCCTGCATTTGCCCATGAAAGTGATAGCCAAAGAGTGGGATCAAACTGTTCAAAACTTCCAGAATCATGCTATATTAGGTGAGTAAGTCCAAATATACATGGTAAAAATCATGTTTGATGTATCCAAGACAAATACATATTTCTGCTACATTTTTGGAAAAAAGTACAGATCCTGATAATTACCAATATCTAAAAAATGTTCATTAAGAGTACAAGCAAAGCATAGATGATTTCATTTTATTTCAATTAGATTATGAATAAACAGAAAACATTGTGTTGAACATCAAGTATAGTCAATTTTTCGAAGCAGGACAAAATGTGAATGATCCAGCTTCTCAACAGCCAATGCAGAAGAAGCTTTGCATAAGAGAGGACACCCGATCATTTGAAACCACCACAAAAATACCATAATCAAATGTAGCAACAACACTTACAATTGAAAGCCAGGAAAATCAAGTGACAGAAGCTACTTCAAACATTGTACCAGTTCAAGCATGTTCCATGTAAGATAGTATACATAATCCGGGACTATCGATGATGAAGCTTTACTCCATCCACTGTCAGAATTAGCAAACACTATCATACCAGAGTTGTATCCCTATGCACCCAGAGTTGAAACAAAAGCGGAATTGATACTAGCAAGAGGAAATGCTGTATTTGATTTGAGTAAAGTGAATTTGAGACAAACTTTTGTTTGTGGCAAACATTTGAATCAACTTGGATAGAATGAAATTTTCAAAAGCTTGAGATGAAGTCGAGGAGGGACCATATTTATAGCTTGCGGTTTTCCACCACTTCCAGGCATTAGGTCCCACTAACCAAGGCTAATGATCGAGCTTACTTGTCATGAGATCAATCTGAAGTCATTTTTGAAATGAAGAACAAATTGATAGCAGTTGGAACACGTAGGATCATTTTGACACGGTTGTAAAATATGAAAAGTAGCATTGTATCATTTTTCTAGCACTATGCTGAATCCATCTGAATGTTGCCAGAGAACTTCTAGCTGAGCACATTTTTGTAAGTTTAATTTATCAACTATTATTTTGCAGCATTATGCGATCCCTCTTCAAGATAGTTTGCATAATTGTGAATGTTCAAGAATATTAGGGGTCAACATTTCTCAGTTATGACATAAGTTGTCTATGAAAAATTGCTCTTTATTGTTGTGATCTAACTTCACTAAGCTTTAGTAGTTTCACCACACTACTTGAAGTAGTAGTTTTGACTTGATCCAGTTACATGAGCTAGAGAATAAAATTGACACAAAATTCCTGTATAAAAACTTGAGTCTAGATTCAACCAACATTCATGCCATTGTCATGCAGAAATTCATTCTCTCAGCATACCCTAAGTCCTGTGATATTTTTTCATTTTTAGAGAGATAGAGGATATTGCCTTTATCCATCTCTGATGAAAACATTGGCTGAATCACCCAGCTTGAAGAAGACATCTGTATGCTCAAAAAGTGATGAAAGTTTATATTTCACCAGTGATGCTGATGAAACACCTTCATCTTCACAAGGATTTACTGTGGGGATTGTAAAGAAGCATATTGCTGCCATTGTTGAAGAGGCTAAAATATCAAACATTTACTTCACCAATAATTTTTTCCATCTTTCTGAGGCTACAAAACTCAGATACTCTGCAGCAGCAGCTTCATTTATGAGGCTAGTATTTACATCCATAGCCTCTGATGCAGCCAGCGAATTGCAAAAGTATGTCTGTAAAGAACATACTTCAACTTGGCTACAAGGAGAGAATTATAAGCTATCAAGAATAATGGAGACAATTGCAGAATGCTTCTGCAATGGCCAGTCACCATCTATGAGAAAGCATTGCCTAGCAATGGTGACACCTTATGTTTCTTTTGGTGAAATCCAAATGTATTTACCTGGTGTAAGTATACACTACTACAGAACATCCAGGTTTTTGGCGAGGAAGTATGGAAGTGGTACACTAACAAAGCCTGAGGTACAGCAAATCCCTTATGAACCACAGAGAGTCAACAGCTTTATTTCCTTCATAACCTCACCCCATATCATGTCGAAGTTGCCATTTAGAACTTCAACTGCTACACTTTCATCTGGTGAAAAAGTTGATATTCTGAAAATGATGCTAGGCATGATCAATAAAAGAATTATAATGTTATACAATAAATTCTTTGAGGAGAGGAATGAAGATCATTTAATGATGAGCCGAAGCTCTTTACTGCGAATCCTCGGCTTTTGCACTGCTCTTACAAGGAAGTTTGTGTATGGCTTAGATTATATCACTTTTCAGGGAACTGAATCAATTGACAGGCTCATCAAGATCATCACAACCTTTGGTGCACCACTTGGCAAAGAATGGATCTCAAGCATTGTAGTCAAATTAAAAGATGCAAAGTTTTACCTCAAAGGTGACTATGGTTTACACATAAAACAAAGTTCACATGTTGTCAAACATTGTTCTTTGTTTGCCCTGAGTGATTTAATGGATAAGGACTTACAGAGTTTATGTGATGATCACAACCATGATCTGCAATGTGATAACTGTCAACAAATTAACCCTTCATTGTAGAAATCCAAGTGAAGCTAAAAATGATATGGCTTTCAGTAATCATTTGGACAGAGTAGAAAATGAATACTTAACTCAAGAAGATGCAAAGAATGTGCTGAAATGGCAAAAACAACACTTGTGGTCTGTGCATCAGGACCTAGCTCAAACAGAAATCATTGGGAATCTGAAAAATAATGAAGTATATGTCCAAGTCAATTGGGCTATGAAGTAGTTGCCAGCAAGTGGTCAAGAAGATCGGGTTTCCTGGTTTGGAAAATGAGGAATTCCCTGGCTTAAAAGTTATGTTCTTATGTCAGTAGATGGACAGCTTCAGTACCGCATTTACATACATGTCTTTGACCCTATGGAGCAGGACAGCAATGCAGTTCCTGGAATAGCTGTGGACACACTAAAGGGAATTCAATCTGAAAAGTCATTCATCAACACAGCCTCCTATCAATCGGACAATGCAGCCTGTTATCATAGTGCATCAACCCTGCTTGCTTTGCCAGTTATTTCCAAACTGACTGGTATTAAAATACAGTGATGGAATTTCAGTGAACCTCAGCATGGCAAGGGTGCTTGTGATCAAATAGCAGCATTGGTAAAACATCATGTACACTTGTATGTTGATGAAAATAACAAATGCACAAATGCAGAAGAATTTGTGAGGTGTGCATCTTCTTATCAGGGTACTAAAGGCACTTTATTGATCTATAGCAAATTAACAACATCAAATGCAGTGCTGCAGAAGTTGCCTGGTTGCCATTCATATTCAAACTTTTTGTTTGAGTTGAATGCTTTTTTGCCAGCAGCAATCGAGAGTGGTTGGCACTTTATTTCTCTCTATTCGCCTATCTTATGCATTAGTGAATTGTAGCATACTTACTGCTGGGCAACATTATACTACACCTATTATAGTAGTACTTGATGTGTCATGGTACAATGCCAAACATGTCAGAAAGTTTGCCAGTCAATATGTTGGGTTTACCATCAAGAAAATGCACATTACCATGAGATCAGATGGAAAACAACCGGATTGTTATTGAAAAGTCACCAAACATTTCAACTCAATTAGATATTGTTGAAAAGAAGGTTGAATCGATGGATCGGATTTTACGAAAATCAGCAGCTCGAATCTTCAATTTTCCCACAGATAGGATTCCTATTGATTCCTCCATGGACAAAGCTTCAAAGGCAAATCAAGTCTGATCGTTTTTGGCCAAAGTTATGTTGGTTCCAATGGAACAGGTCGAGAAGATGTCTTTTCAGTGGATTGGCGTCTTCCCTAACAAGACCAAAGGTTCGCCGCCACAAGTAAAGGTTGTTTTCGCCAAATCTATCGATAAAGATCTGGTTTCATCGAATGCCAAAAAGCTGGTGATTTTTATTTCCGGCAGAAAATTTCAGACGATTTGGGTGGATGATTTGACGAAAATACAACAGGATCTGAAACGTAAGCATCATGCTGTGATAAGGCTAAAAAAGCCACAAAGACTTAAAAATTAGCTAGCTGTCTTTTTTCTTAACTAATTAATTACTCAATTAAGTAACTATTTGTGCTAGTTTACAAATTAATTAATTAGTTAGTTTAATATTATGCATTATTTTCTAACATACATTTATGTATGTGACACTATGTAGTTCAATGCTAATTTTTATGCTATGGTTTGCTCATACTTAGTTTCAATCATTTCCAATATTTTCGTGTTCATGCAAATTTGTATGAATTCCTGAATATTTAGTCTCAGACTATCATCCTTTACCATAATTTTTTGTTTCTTTGGAATCTTATATTAATGTATTTAGTAAAAACAGTTTTGTAATTTATCATTTTGAAATTTAGACAGGGTTTTTAAAACCCATATGCACTTTGGGCGATAGTAGTTTAGTTCGACTCTAGCAGCACAGGGCTTAATGCCTGTCAATGCAGCTCTTTTCGCCCATCTCTTGAACTGTCCCTAAAATATCCAGGATATCAAGAGATGGTCTTCATTTGGTACTTTAAACATTTTTAGCAATTCTCAGAAGTTCTGGGATTGCCACAAAAGTCTTTTAATGAAAGCTTCATCTTAAAATTTGTTTAAAATTTTTAATCTTAACACACAAGTCACTTCCTCTTGAATTGTTCCTAAAATATCTGGCACATCAAGAGATGTGGCTCAACTAGTAATATAACATATACTTTAATTTTTGAAAAACAATTACACATTTCTGGTAACTTACTTTAAAAATTCAGATTCTTACAATTCAGAAGTAAAAATAAATTTATGACACACAAGCTTAAAAACTTGGATAAAATATCAAACATGCCCAGCTAGTATGCTATGTTCTTTTATGTCATATAATCTTAAATTTTTATCTTTAAATCTTAAAACTATAAATATTGAGGCAAAGAGAAAAGCTATATTTACATATTGTAAAAGCAATTGTTATGGCATAAACTTATTACAAGAAACCCATGCTATAAAGGATCCAGAAAACCGATGAAACTTGAATGGGGCTGTGGAAATCAAAGTATCATTTTTTCAAATGGAACAACAAATTCAAAAGGAGTAGCAGTCCTATTCAATAACACGTTTATGCACACAGTAAATAATATACACTGCGATACACAAGGCAGATACATTTTATTGAACTTTCAACTGACGATTCTACATTTATAATAGTTAATATTTATGCACCAATTCGAGAAAAACCACAACTTGAGTTTTGGGATCAATATTCCAGAAATTGAAGCTTTTCAACAAAAACAATTATCCTATCATTCTAGGTGGAGATTTGAATCTAACTATAGACCCAAAATCAGACAAAACTGGAGGAAATCAATGGAATAGTAAGAAAAGATCAGTTTCAAAGTTCTTAAATTATGTTTCAGAAATGGATATGACAGGCACTTTTCGACAAAAATACCAAACAAAGCTGAGGTATACATGGTCACTACAACAAACAAAATGTCGACTAGACTATTTCTTTGTGTCAGAGGAGTTAATCAATGAAACTAGTGAATGTGACATTATTGGAGGACTACCTAGGGACCACAAGGCAGTAACTTTTAGACTCACTGGAAAGACATACAAGAAAAGAGGTCCAGGGTTCTGGCATTTCAATAATTCACTTGTAACTGATGAAGCATACAAAAGAATCCTTACTGGGATGGTCGAAGAAGCACTGAAAGAATCTATGAAACATCTATTTAACCCATTACAAAGCTGGGAATTCTTCAAATATAAAATTAAAACTGAAACAATTTCTTACAGTAAAATCTTAGCACAGAATCGTAGGGATACTGAATCCATGCTAAGGAGAAAACTCCAAGAGCTGGAGGAAAAATAGACAAATTGGAAATATCAGATGAAAACCTGGGTCATAAAGAGTTTCAAACAGAATTAAAGGCTATAATGGAAGAAAAAGCTCATTTTTCCATTGAAAAAAAACAAAAATTAGGTGGAATTTAAAAAGTGAAAAACCTACAAAATATTTTATGAATTTGGAAAAACGAAATTATAACATATTTAAAAATACCCAAGGGGTATTTATTGAAAACTAAAACGAAATTGTGCAAAACATGTTTGATTTCTACAGCAAGTTATATGGGCAGAATTCGGAAAAACAAACCTTTCAGAATGATTTCTTCCACAAAACTCAGACCTGCTCCACTCCACAAATTAGCCATGATCATAGAGGAAGTCTGGAGAAAGATATAATGGAATCAGAGTATAGAAGCATTCTACAGTCAATGAAAAACGGAAAATCGCCAGGGGATGACAGTTTAACTGTGGAATTCTACAAAAACTACTAGGAAATTGTTAGTAAACCATTAATTGAATCTTTAAATTTTAGCCTTAAAACTGGTCATATGTCAAATTCTCAGAAATGAAGCATAATTACCCTCATTCCAAAACTAGGAAAAGACACTCAAGATCTGTCAAACTGGAGACCAATTTCCTTAATTAACGTTGATTACAAAATATTAGCAAAAGCTTTAGCTTGTTCACTAAAGGCACAAATCAAAAATATCATCCATGAAGATCAAAAAGGCTTTGTGCCTGAGAGATATTTCAGAGAAAATATAAGGTACCTTATGGATCTGATAGAACACTATGAAACAAAAAAAGAATCAGGTTAGTTAGTATCTCTAGATATCGAAAAAGCATTTGATTCCCTTGATCAAAACTTTATGATTACTGCACTAAAATCAATCAATATTGGGGACAAGTTTTGTTGCTGGATTAAAACATTATATAATGGTGCCAAAGCAGTGGTTATGAATTCAGGTTTCTCCACTAAAAGATTTCAACTTAACAGGGGAGTAAGACAGGGTTGCCCTATTTCACCTTATCTATTTATATGTGCAATGGAGCATATGGTGATTGCCCTGAGAGAATCAGGAAAGTATCAAGGTTTAACAACTTTAAACCAGGTTAACAGTCCTACTAGTTAAAGATAACAAAGACCTCGATGCAGCCTTGAACATCATATCACTATTCTTAAATGCTTCAGGCTTAAGAATCAATCTAACAAAGACCCAGGTCCTCAGGCTTGGAAAAAACAAAACTTTAAACAACAAATTAGGAGAATGTGAAATAGTTAATACTGTAAATATCCTTGGAATACTCATATGACAAGGACATCATGTATCCTAAAAACTTCAGTGAAAAACTTGAAAAATGTCAAAAGCAATGTAATACATGGCAATCACGTGGTCTAACATTCTATGGAAAGATTATGGCATGGAATCTTATAGCATCCAAGTTAATTTATAGTGTAATCAACCTTTCTGTGGATGAAAATATCATTAAGATAATGAACAGGATGCTACGAAAGTTCTTATGGAATACATATACACCTAAAGTTAAATCCAATGTTATGATATAGAAACATTCAGAAGGGGGTATAAAGATGCCAGATATCAATATTACTGTAACATCACTAAAAGCTAAGTGGTTAGTAGGGCTTCTAAAAAACCCGGGGAAATGGAATCATGTTGGAACCATGAGCATAGAAAAAATTGGTGGACTAGACACAATCCTCCAATCTAATTTCTCAACTAAATCATTGAACCTCAGTCTATCACCATTTTATTCACAGATTTTAGACTCGATAAGGAATATCCCAACTAGTAATATATATATACAATAAACACATTAATGCATCTCATACTACAACAAGTTAACAACAATGGATATATACTTAGTGATAAAAAGTCATTATTTTTATGCTCATTACATCAAACAAAATTTAATTACATATATCATTGGTTCAAGAATGACTGGACTATAAAAGATTATCATGAGTTAAAAAATGATAGTTGTAATATAAGTTGGTTCGATTATGCAAAGATAATTCACTCAATTCCAAAACACTGGAAATCTCTAATTAGGACTTTTAACAATCCAAAAAATTAGTGTGACTTAACTCCGCAAATCACAAACATTGCAGATTTAACAAAAGTCAAGAAGTACATGAGTGAAGCAAGGCAGTGTACACCAAAGGGTGAAGTCAAGGCCGTATTTAGGGGGCGGGGGGGGGTGGCCGCCACCCCTTGGAACTTTGTCCAATGTCGATTTCAAGTCTATCACTGAGAAAAATCTCAAAATTTTTCGGCACTTCACGCCGGTCAATCAGTATAACAGTCATTATTTTCTATCAGGCACGGCCATTAGCATATTTACTTCGACTTACTAGTTAAACTTCAACAGTTTCAATCAACTGAATTACCTGATCTCTTTTTTTATTAGTTACAAGACAAAATGATGGGCATGTTTCTCACTGTGGAAAAACTTTTTTTGATTTCCAAACCGAAATGATGCATTGTGGTGAACTTCAGAAGGTCAAAGGGTGAAGTCATATGGAAAAACAAGCTCAACCTCCCACTTGGGATTGACTTCGACAGAACATGGAAAATACTCACCCAAATGAAAGTTGGAAATGAATATAGACAATTTCAATTCAAAATACTGCATAATTTCCTCATAACTCCACATTTGTTAGCAAAATATAAAATCAAAAAATCAGGTCTTTGCCTGTACTGTGATGACTCAGAAGATGACATTCTGCACACCCTGTGTGAATGCCAAACAGTAAAATATTTTTGGCAAGAACTCAACCAAAGAATCCAAAAAAGGCTGGACAACACAATTAGACTGACCAACCAAGATGTGATTCTAGGAGGACTTCAAGAAAAAACTAAAACAGAACTTCAAATTTTAAACTCAATATTACTAATCACAACGTTTTACATTTACAAATCATGGATATCAGGGAATATCCCCAACTTAAAAGCCTTTATCAATATTCTAAAATGTGAATTAAAAATACTGAAGCGCCTAATGCCATCAGGTGTATGTGAAATAGTAGAAAATTTCTGCTTATAGTATAGGTAAGTTTAATTCAATCATCCCTAAAACTGGGCCATTGTGCCTTTTGCCTCAAAACCTTCCATATTGAAACTTGTTGGATTTGTTTTCTCATTTGCTTGTGTGTTTAGTATGCATCATATTTAATTTGTTACATAATGTTTCTTTTTAATAAAATTTGTAAAAAAAATACAGTGATGGGATTTCAGTGAACCTCAGCATGGCAAGGGTGCTTGTGATCGAATAGCAGCATTGATAAAACATCAGGTACACTTGTATGTCGACAAAAATAACAAATGCACAAATCCAGAAGAATTTGTGAGGTGCGCATCTTCTTATCAGGGTACTAAAGGCACTTCATTGATCTATAGAAAATTAACAACATTAAATGCTGTGCTTCAGAAGATGCTTGGTGTAAATTCATATTCAAACTTCTTGTTTCAGTTGAATGCTATATGTGCTTGGCATGCTTATAAAATTGGCACTGGAAAGATCGTATCAGTTAATAAGGAGAACAAGAGAACCATTGTCCCAGGACTGGAAACACTGCTTGTGTATCATGAAAATCAGCTGGCTACATCAGCCATGCTAGGAAGCAATTTTGGATTGAACTGAAGATACCATCAAAAGATACACAACAGAAACGCAAGACCAAAATCCCAGTGAATGAAGATGCTACGGAACCGGCCCAGGCTGATTTAAGCCAAGACAACAGAGGTCCCCAGGGTCGAAAATTTAGGTAGGGGTAAAATCGTAAATTTTAAGGGTAGTACTTGAAATATGCCGTGACCTTTTTTTTTGCTCCCAACTTTTTGCTAAGGAGGGGGGGGTTGTAGTTTCTCCAACTTACAAAAATGATTAATGCCCCTACTTTATGCTTTTTACTGTCAAAAAACATTTACTATTTCAACTCCATTTTCCAGCTCCCAATCATGCAACTTTTATGCACTAATTATACGTACAGAATAGCCACACTTTGAAGACTGTTGTGCAAACTGATTCCTGCACATTTCAAGAATCAGGCACAACATACGTTTGGAAACATTTGTCAACCAGCATCTTCAGCAGTATGGGCTTATCCCAGCACAGGTTAGGCTTGGAACAGTGCTTTCAATTGAAAGTCCTGATGCTGAATGTGACTTTAGTATTATTAATCCCATTAGACTATGAACTACGAGTTTGAAATCAAGTACCACTCCTGATCCACGTCAACAGACCTCACATGTCTCAACTCATAGCAGGAAAGTATGCCACAGCTTGGGTAACCATATGCGCACAGAAGACCCGACGCAGAAGCGGGGAAAAGGAAAGGAGAGCATGAAGAGGCAGAATTTTAAGAACATAATGTTTTTCTTCCCAAGGGGCGATTTCTTGATTAATCACATACACATAAGTCATTATTTCATCTCCCAATTATATTTATAATGATTTCCTACAAGTAGTATATATTAATGTGCTGATATCCTTTCCTAAAAATCGCTATATGGTACAGAAGTTGCATACTTTCCCATTATCATTTGCTCAGTAAATGTGTCAAAAACAGCAGTGAGTAATTCCTCAGAATCACACATTCTGCAATTTTTCTCGAATTAGTATAACCTACTGGGGAGAGGATGAAGTCTACCAAAATTTTTTGCTATAGTGAGCTGTTTTTATGGGGGTAGTAAATGAATTTCCAAATCTAAGACGGGGGTAATACGCCCCCATGGGGTGCTCTACAAGACAATATGTTCATTGTCCAGAAGAAAGTTGCATTATGTCGTTTGCAAGGCATGGTAACCTGCTACGCCATCTTCTAGCAGGCCGACATCAGTTGGCACCTCAGCGTATTAGCCTCAAGGATGCTGCAATACAAAGCAACAGCGACCATCTCAAATCAGTTAGATTAAAACCTGAAATGAATGAGATGCAAGAAGCATTGCAAGGATTATATGAAAATGAAATATCTGAACGAATGGCCAAAGGATGGGCATTGAAGAAGAATCTCCCTTGATATCCATTAAAACCAAATCAAAGATGCTTTCTCCTATCAAAGTTTGAAGAGGGCATTGCTAGATGCAGAAGTTTGATTCCAACATTATTGCCCAAGAGATTCGACATGGTAATATTCTCAGCAAGAATGATTTCCTAATGCCCCAGCAGATCTGGTCTTGAGAGGCAGCCCACTGACGTAATGACATCGATACTTATTATGTTGAGGAAAATGTGGATGAAGTGTGTGAAGATGAAGATGCATTGGAAGACCCTGCATTCTATGATTCTCATTTAGTGTTTGAAAGTGATATGCTGGCCAGTGAATGTTTTGATAAGTAATCACACATTGGCAAGAAATATCAACAGGTTTTCCTTAAAACTGTTGGTCTTAGGGGAAGTTGTTTATAATCTCGGAATAATGGCTCACAGTTTTCTCTGTCAATAAGTGGCATGGATCACATATTCTATAGTGCAGGATCACATGGTCTATAGTAATGACATATAAATCTGGAACATTTTTATTATGCCAATGTGTGTCAAAATGCTTATGCTTCCACCATGCTCATAATTAATCAGTGTTTCAAAAAATACTACCAATTCAAGGTTTTATTTATTATATATACTATTTATGTGTAACTTAGTACAAACGTATATTCTTGCTAAATTTATTTTTCCATGAAATCGAACCGTAAAATGTTAATTTTTATATAAAAAAGTAGTACAAACGCAAATTTTGGAGTACAAGTGGTTTTTGAGAGGTCACTTGTACCAGTACAAATGGACCGAGTACAAAAAATACTGATACCAACACTATTTTATGAAGGCTATCCACTCTGCAGCTGTTCAAAATTGAAAGGGACGCCATACAGAAAGTTTCTAATCACGAATCTTTAACCCGTTGATGATGATCACATCATTTATGAGAAGGGCAACAGGAAATTTGCCAATCAAGCAACTAATTCAGGGCTAGCCGTAGGATCCCATTCTTCTGGTAGAAGAAAATGTTTATGTATGGTAAAAAATGTTCACTTCCAACAATTTGTTTGGTCCATTGCATAATGAATACAAAATTTTAGGGTTTTTGACCACCGTAGCTATTCGAAAGTTCCTACATGATGGGAAGTTCACTAGACTTCAAAATCTCACAATTCTTGACGCTGTAATTTTCGCTATTTAGTAGATACAGAAAAAAGGTCACACATAAATTTGTTTAAGTTTGAAAAATCATTGCTGAGTGACATGAAGAGAAATTTTAAAAATCATTTTAAACAAATGTTTTTGGAGGAAAATTTTTCTAGGGATCCTTCTCAAATGAAGGTGGTATTTCCAGACGTACAAATAGGAAAATCGACAGGGATTTGGAATTTAATCAACTTTTCAAATCAGGGAAACTTGAAAATAATCAAAAATATCAAAAGCATGTCAGCTACACTGTGTATCAAGTTGAGTATTCCGCTTTTTCCGGAATTGAAAGCAAACGAGTTCTTATTTCCCAAACTTTAGAGAAAACTTTGCACGTGCAAAATGTGGATTGTCCTCTCAATACTTTCAAGTCTTGCAGATTATTATGCCCTAACAAACTCTAAACAAGCCATGGAGGAAAAACTCAATTTTTGCACGTACTAAACAAACCATAGTAAAGTTAAAGAAACAGATCAGGAACTAAAGTGAAACTAGAACTCGTATTCATGAAAATTGCTTAATGAAAACTAAAACATTATTTTAAATCCAAATTTGTATATGAGCGCTAAATATTAACAATGGTGGGCAATGAAATATAGCTGGTTCAAGACTACATATTTCTGTCTGGTTGCCTGATTTTTGAACCCTGATCACCAGTTTTAAGCTTAAAATAAATAGATTTTTCTATTTTAGTGGTGTTTAATAAAACAAAATGTCAAAAAAACCCGAAGATTTTTCTAAAAAAACAAAAATTACTATTTTTTGCCCATATTTTCGAGTTAAGGGTTATCAGAAATTGGGAAGGGCATATCACAATGATTGGCTATTGGGTCCGACCAAGTTAGTAGGTTTCCACCATATACGTACAGTATAGAAATTTTGCGGGGTCAGACCCAGTTTTTTAAAGTGCTGAGAACTCAGTCAAAATTGATCAGAATGCTTCAATTTTGTTTTTAGATGTTTCTCAGTGTGTTCATTAAGTTTCAACAAAAATTCCTACCTGACGGCCAGGATTCTGCGAGGGGTCAGGTCAGGAACCCCGATATTTTCTCTCAACGACTCGACCATATGAGGAAAAAAAGCATGCTCTAAATTCTTTCTGTAATAAATATTGTGCGGAAATCTGCACCTTAGGCCGAAATCTTTTTTCTCAATTTGTTCGCTTAACTTCTAGAGTCAACTTGAGAAAAAATATGTCCGTATTAGCACGTTTATTATTTGCATGAACATCTTTCTGCGCTCCGAAGCTCAATTATTGGAAAAGATAGATTATAGTAAGAGCATATCGTTGTTTCTTTTCGGGAAACAAATTAGGCAAAAACCTCAATCCTGGTTGCCATACAAAAAAGAATGTTTTGAATTCAAATAAATGAGTAAACAGCGATCGAATTCTTAGAAATGTTTTGTTCAAAATAGCAAATACTTGAGAAATTTTACTTGATATATCAAAAGTCTATGCCTTTTGATATCATTTTTTTCATAAAGTTGCAATTATAAACCAGTAAGCATAATTTTTCGCATAAAATAAATATAATAACAGTATGGATATTTCGTGTTTCGGCAAAATGCATGATTAGAATGCCTTGTATTCCATTTTTAAATTTAAAAAAAAAGCTAAAGTGAATTTTCACAGCTTATATTCTTTCAATTCTAATTCCACGCATTGTACAAAACACATGTATAACCGAAAATAGAAGAATTTAATCATCTTCGAAAAAGATTTCTAAGAGACGCGGATCGCAACATTCGTCTTCGGACAGCCTTTTGGGCTTGAAAAGATTTAAAAATACCGCATTGACAATGAGACAACAGACGCACAAAAAGTTCGATAAACAGCCTCTTTCTTAATAGATTGATTCAGGGACGACAGACGCAGCAAGCAAAGGAAACTAAGTTCAAAAAAGAAAATTGTAAACTTTCAGCGACAAAATTTGTTTGATGACTGATAAAGTAACAAACTGTGTTCCACAAATAGCCTGGTCAGATCATCAAAATGCGTCCTAATAAAAGTGAATAAGCACATTATGTTGTTTCTATGATTTCGACCTCGAAACTGTCATGCAGAAATTCTACATTTTCGGTTACAATAGAAAGTTTTTCTTTCCTCAAAAATAGCGTGCCATATATTGAACCTAATTTGTTGGCTGTTGCTGCATCTATCATTTCAGAGTGATGGGCTACATCAACTTACCGATGTCCATTTGAGCAAAGTAGGCACAGAACTGATTTGAAAATTTTCGTCGAGCCGGAAAGGATTTTTAGGATTCTTCCACCTAAAAATTAATTACGATCAACATTTCGTGTGTACGATTTGGAGAAATAGAAGAATTACTCTGTTCTCTGACCAACTTCACAGTAAATGAGGACGACTTCTTTAGCAAGCTTCTCAACGTGCTCGTTAATGAATGGTTCGGCTGGAAATTTAAAATTCATTCGAAATGTAGAATAGCATAACATGTAAATTAATTAACTGTCGTGTAAGTTCTACAAACATTGACTATTATGAAAACTTATACCTTTTACGCAGTCGGGGCACCAATTTTTTCCTTGCTCATCTTTACTGCCGGAAAAAAGAATGTAAATATCGGAGTGGTGATCGCTCAAATTATGTAATTCATCTTTCAAAGTCTGATAACTTTTAACGATGATTTTTTTAGGCGCCATACCTTTTACTAATTACCGTTCAAGCTATTCTGGAAAAAATCAATCCAATTTCTTTAAAGGCCCTGTCATACTTCGCCGCGCGGTACCGCGCGGTGGCTTGTCACACTTCGCCGCGCGGTACCGCGCGGCGCCGCTTTTTTACTTTTGGATTTTGCTCTTCTCAAAAAATGTGTATTGGTTTAGTTGAAACCTGACGGGGCGCCGCAAAAATTACAAAAACCTATTCATACTTCAAAGGCGGTACCGCGCGGCCGGTGCCGCGCGGCGCCGCGCGGTGAAGTATGACAGGGCCTTAAGCTTGCTGAAGATAATTTTGAATTTTCGGGATAGTCGATTTTCAAAACTCGAAAAGTTCTTGATGGATGCTGGAAACTAATTTTTTTTCTGACTCACTGAGACACTTTTGGCGCTTTATTATGGTTAAAATTTGCTTTCTTCATCACTCATAATATTGGCTTGAATTAGAGTTATGGACACAGAAAAAAGTAAGACATTATAGGCTTGAATTGCACTAAAGCTTGGTCGGCGACGTGCCAGCGTTCACAAGTAGAAAATCATAGAGACCATGCATCCGATTTTTACATCCTAAAACACTGAAAAATTTAATTTCTAAACATGATTTGGAGCACAGTTTTAAATTTTTTGCTCATCTTACAACTTGAAAAAAAGTACATATATCTTAGAATTTTCTAAATTTGAAAAGCTGTCGGTCAATAGCGATGACTTCTCAAAATTACTTCCAACAGTTTTTTAGGAAACCTCTGTCGTACATCTTTTTCAACGAATGTGTGTAAGGCAAAAATGATAATGCGCATCGACTATCTAAAAAAATTTAGGCTCATTCCGCAAATGGTGGAAAAAATTTGGTATATGCAAAATATCAAAATCTAAAAAAATATGCAAAATATCAAAATCTAAAAAAAAAAACAAATTCGGCGCTTAGCGTCAGAATTATTTTTGATTTTGCTGTTTTGCCCGATTTCAAAAAACATTGTCGGTTTCAGGCCAATTTTATAGCTGGTTAGCTGATTGAATACATCAGCTCATTGCTCATGCTTAAACATCATTATAGGCCGAAAAAATGAGACCATCGTGCGACAGTGTTGAAAGAATTGATTTTTTAGCGTTCAAGAGAGTCCAACTGCAATTTTACGGCGCTTCGCTCCAGAAGAAACAAGAAAAGAAGAAACAAAACAAGAAACAGAAGAAGCAAAAAAGGAAAGAAACAGAAGAAAAGAAACAAAGAAGAAGCAAACAAGAAACAGAAGAAGCAAACAAGAAACAGAAGAAGCAAACAAGAAACAGAAGAAGCAACAAAGAAACAAAAAAAGAATCAAGAAACAAAAACAAAGAAGAAACAAAACAAAAGAAACAATCAATTGCAGTCCATAATCCCTCGCAGAGATGTCAGCGGTCGAATTTCTAGACACTTGGTGTATTTTTTTTCTATTGTTAATTTTGATGCATTACTATCATAATACGACCTGTAACCATACATGTAAACGGAGTCCCTAAGTCTGAGGGGGTCAAGCGATTATTTCCTAGCGAGAGAGGTCCCTGAAAAAAGATTCGATTATTTTCCCAAAAATTCCGAAAAATTGTTCAAAAATAATTTTTGTCTAAAACGTATTTATGGCGCAAAGCGCCACGACTACCATACGGCCAGCCATGTGATTGAAAAATTCAGTCGGAGGATCACTCAATGGCTAGCTATATGACCGAAGATATCTGGGAGGGGTTCCTATAGCACTTCCCCCCAGTTGTAGGTATATGCCTAAAACCGAAAAACGTTAGTTTTTTATTGGTGCAGACAGCAGTCTGCAGTAGAGATGTAGTGGGCATACATATAATTGGGGGGAAGTACTATGGGAACCCCCCCCCCCCAGAAATCGTCGACCATATGGCTAGCCATTGGGCGACCGCCCACCCCCCAGGATTTTCCAATCCTATGGCTAGCCATATGGTAGCCGTGGGGACCCCCATACTTTTGGTCGGAAAAAACTGATAAATGTCAATTTTTTAGCAAAAAAATGGTCAAAAACGTCAATTTTCTCGGCTCTTTGCGTCATGAATACATCTTTTTCGGCCTTTTTAGAATAAATTACTATTTTTTGAACAATTTCTCGGACTTTTTTTCGTGAAAAAATCGAATTTTTTATCTTTCAGCGATCCCTCCCCATAAAAATTTTGGGATTATTGACACCCGACCCAAAAAAGTGGCCCGAACCCCCCCCCCCCGACCTCGGGGCCCCGTTACATGTAGTCGAACACTATACCCAAATGTCGGACCCCCCCCCCCCAACTTGGTGTTCAACCCTATACCCAACGACTCAAACTCGGAAAAAACAGGAAAAAAGTACTTTTTTAAACCTCTTTTGAGAAAATTTTGGAAATTTTTTCGACTTTTTTGCGATTTTTTCGACACCCACTCCCCGCAAAAAAAAATTTGAAAATTTTGGGACCCCCATACTCAAATTTTGGGTTTACTTTCCCCCTAACTCGTCGGACCTTTTACAGGTATGTTCAACATGAACTTCAGCATTTACAGACGATGAAAATTGAAGACATCATTCTACACTGTAATTTTAGAGCTTCTATTCGGGAATATTTGTTGCAGAGATTCGTTTTCCAACGTTTTGAATTGAAAACTCGAAAATTTTTCATAAATGAAATTGGACAACCCTAATCGGAAGCATAGAAATGCTAATAGCAGACAAATTCATAAGAATTCTATCGTTATGCGTTCAGCTCGAGTAGAACGTCAAGATATCATTCATCAGCTTAATTTGGCTGACCTGACTAGAATTTTCTCAATTTTTTCTTCATTTTTGCATGTTACTGACTCCGAAAATATCAGAATATTTGTGCATACTCCTAATATGCAGAAAAAAATTAATGGCCACATTATAAACGTTTTTAAAAATTGTTGGAAAATGAGATAAAAAAGTTTGCGTTCCGCTCAATACGCAGGGGGGTTGGGTGTTTTGACCCTCAGCAGATTTTGATTGACCCTCAGCAGATTCTTACTGACCCCCAGCAGATTTGACCTTACCAGCAGCGACTGCTAAGATGACAAAAGAAAATGAGCGCGAGAGAAGAGAAAGTCGTCATAAAAATGGAAATGATGCTGTAGTTTATCGATTTTTCTAAACAAAGCATACTTGATTGCAAAGAAGTAACATTAAAACTGTGAAAAGTGCTGTCCAAACAAATAACTTCACATATCTGCTGGGCTGGACAATATAGGTTGAAAAAAATGTTGCCTGGATCATACGTGTAAGAGGTACGATCAGTTGGGGGAGGTTAAACCGAAAATTTTGGGGTGAGGGTCCCGAAATTTCCAAAATTTTGGGGAAGGAGTCGAAAAGGACCCAAAAAGTCGAAAAAATTTCGAAAATTTTTCCAAAACAGGCAAAAAAAAGCCACTTTTTTCTTAATTTTTTACAATTTTTCCTTGTTTGGGGGAGGGGGTTGGGGGTTGGGTATAGGGTTGACCAAGTTGGGGATGGGGGTCCTCCTAGTTACAGGTATGGCTTGGATGTTAGAAGACCTTTCTAAGACTTTTCTTATCATTATCGAGAACGAAAAAAAATAATCTATTTGATCCCCTGTTCTGGCTGACCACCATACATGCACGTAGGGGGGTTTGACCCCAGCAGATTTTACCACCCCAGCAATGATAGAGAAGGCGACGAAGGAAAATAAGCGAGAGAGAGAACAGAAAGTTGTCATAAAAATGGGAATGATGCTGTACAGAGGTTCCCTAGGTCAGATTTTTCAGGTAGGGGTAAATTTGAAAATTTGCGGGGGTAGTGTAGCTAAATATCCACTAAACACGTGATTTTGCCTCAAAATTAGGCAACTAGTGATAAATTTTCAGGACTTTAGGCAGGGGTAATACCCCTTCATACCCCTCCCTATGGGATAGTCTGATGCCGTAGTTTAACAATTTTTCTAAACAAAGCATACTTGATTCCAAAAAAGTAACATTAGAACTCTATAAAAGTGCAGTCTAAGCAAATAATTTCACATATCTGACTAATATAAGTTAAAGAATATGCTGCTTGAATGTTAAAAGACCTATCTGAAACCTTTTTTTCATCGTCAAGAACGAAAAAAATTTGTATTCCACCCCCTGTCCTGGCTGACCCCCAGCAGAATTTCTATGCTGTGCATGTATACTGACCACCAGCAGAATTTCTATGCTGTGCATGTGTGTTCGGCTCTAATGCGCATACTTGTAAGAGGTCCGACCCATACCTAAGAGGTCCGACCAGTTGGGGGGGAACCCGAAATTTGGGGGGGGGGGTCGGCAAAAGTCGAAATTTTTCCCAGAAAAGGCCAAAAAAAAGGCACTTTTTTGCCAATATTTTCTAATTTTTTTCAAGTCTGGGGGTGGTTGGATACGGTTGGCAGGCTTTTTTTAGTCATTTTAGGGGCCTGGGCCCCTAAAAATTTGGAAATGGCTCCTAAAATTTTAGGTCTAGGAGCCATTTTGGCTCCTAAAATTTTGACTTATTCATTTATATTATAGTGAACTGTAGTTATTTTCATTCAATTTTAGATTTTAAGTATAAGCGTTTTACAGGCTCCAAAATCATAAAGCATCGAAAATTTTCCAGCGCTTCGCGCCGGATTCACTGCTTTTCTACAAGTCAAACTTTCTAGGAAAGAAAATTTTCGACAAAGGAAAAAATACGGGGGAATATTGGTACATTTGATGCAAAAGAAACGAATTTTGGTGCATTTGATGCAAAAGAATTTTGGTGATCAAAATCTTAATTTTTCTGTTTTTTGTAACTATTATTTTAAATATGGAGCCTAGTTTTAATTCATGATCATAATGGAGGTGATTTTCATAAATTTCAAATTTAATTTGAATTTGTCAAACTTATGAAAGTATGAACATAGGTTTTAAAATGATATAATACATGTTTTCCTACCTTGTATGTTGATGGAATAAGTTATCCTTAAATTGATTTTCCAGAATTTTAGAGTGTCAAAATCCGAAAAAAAATTTTGTTGCATAGCGCCGGAAAGAGTACTCTGCGTTGATACCACTGCTT
>CAWUHX010000528.1:0-80425 GCA_963922205.1 Romanomermis culicivorax
GGGCTAGTTCTTGGCATTTCACAGATTTTGAATTTTTCAAAAATACGCTTTAGTTATGGTATCATTTTAAACATACGCTTATCGTCATAAAAATTGTTTTTTATCTGTTTTTTATAGATGATGGAGAAGATATCACTGATTTTATGGATGGTTTTTATTCATGGCTCCTATCTGACTGCAGGTAAAAACCGTTTTCTGTGTTGAAAATGTGGCACTGAAATCTATCATGTAGTGAATGTCATTAATATGTTCTGATAATTTTGTGCCCTGATACTTAGAGGCTTATCATTCATTTTATAGTCTCATACAGCTCGGCTATGTACATGTTATAGCTTAATTAAAAAAACATAAGCCAGTAATGACAATGGATCACATCTGCCACCATATTGATAATGAGTCTTTAACACACTTCATCTCTTGATTCCTGAAATAAAATTTCGTATTTGTCAAGACTAGCGATGTGCGTTAGATATCCGGATAATGATATATTCGATGGATATCTGGATATTTCGGATATACGGATATGAAAAAATATCTGGATATATGGATATCCAGATATCCGACATTATTTTGTTGAGATGACATGATTGGAAATTATCGGACGAAGAAAGAAACACGTAGTATGCATACTAACAGCAAGCCTAAATAATTGAACATACCAACATTATGCATCTTCAAGAATTTCTTGAGATTGTGAGATTCATATAGGATATACAGTAAATACATATTAATCAAGACATCTTACCAATAAGTTACGATTTAGTTGGAGAGTGGTCCAAAGAAGCTTGATATCCGGATGTCAAAAAATATTCGAAGCACATTACTAGTCAAGACATTTTTTGGCATAGATGAATCATTCATGACGCCAGCACAGTTGCAGTTGATAAAATATTGTTATAATATTAAAAACAATGAATTTGTCTTTGGAATAGAAACTTTATCACACTTTGGGCCGTATGACAGAATGCGGGTTAAGTCTAACCTAGAGTTAAATCTCGGGTTGAATCAAGGGTCAAATTTAACCCGTAGTACAGAAGGAGGGTTAGAACTAATTCTAGGCTAAATACAGCCAATTTAACCCAAGATTTTAACCCTGCTACGAGCAGGGTTAAATCTCAGGTTAAGGCATTTTTCATGGCGCTTGATGTTGTTGATTTTCTTGAATTGTTAGATTTTGGAAATGAAGTGCAAAACAATATTGATTTGGAAGCACTGATCTTTGCTAGAAAAAATCCGTTCGAATTTTACAACAACCAGCAGTTTTTTTCACGTTATCGTTTTGCCAAACCAACAGTGTGCATGCTGATTGACATTCTGAAGGATTCTGATTGACATTCTGATTGACATCCGGAGGGACATTGATTCACCAAATGATGACTTGCAACGAATGACAAAACGGCATAACAGTCTTGCCGGGGATACACAGGTATACACTATATTTTCAATTGTTGCAACAAAACTTTATGTTCTTTCAAACAAGTATTAATTTAATTGTTGTGATTATAAATCATTTCTAACAACATTTACTTTGGTCATAACAAATCAAAATTTTTCATCAAAATTATAAAAACGACATTTAGAAATGTAACAAATTTTGATATTGTATGCTTGAATAACCTGCAATACCCGATTGGTAATTTTGAAACGGATGCTGAAGATGCGCCATATTTTTTTAAACCATTGTTGATTTTGCTTTGTCCAATTTTCATTGCATTTCGGTCCATGCTCGTTTCTTTGCATTCGTAGTAACAGTGTCAGTCTTCTTATTTTTCAATTATGTTTTGATGTTCTTTGATGCATTAGACAAGATAATTAATTTCCAAAGTAGAAAAAATTAGCTACTCATTTTCTGTCAGCGTCGGATCCGGAGGACATTGATTCACCAAATGATATGTGTAACGTACCTGCTAAAGCAGTACTGTATATATGTAGCATACTGTATGTGATAAACATTTATTAAATATTATTCATTTTCCTATTTTATAGTCTCAAGGGTGTCTGGGATTCACACCCAAACATTCCTATAAAATTATGTGAAGTACTTTATTTTGATCCGTTCACACCCTGGTAGCCCAATTAAGATGCCCCAATTAATTTGCACAAATGGCGGCTGGTCCCCTAGAACCTACACTAAACTACACATTCCAGGGCTACCATAATCCCCCGTAAAAATCGTAAAAAACACCTGCACACAGTAAAATAAGTCAAAGCCCCACCAGACAGTAGTCTCAAGTGTAACAGTAGCGATGGCCCCACAAAACATGTGTATTCAGAGAAACAGATATGGGAAGCATGCACAGAAGCACAGAGGTGTGGCTAAGCCCACCGTAGGAAGCAAGCAATACAGGAAAAGCATACCGTACTAGATAAGCCTTAAAGGGCGTGACTAAGTAAGCATGAAAAGCAGAGCAGGAAGCGACGATTGGCAGAAGAAGATGGACAGAAGCACGACCTCCTGCAACACACAGGGAGTGGCCCAAAACATCGTATAAAAAGAGAAGCAAAGCGTGATTTTATTAGTTATTGGATTATTGAATTCTTTGTTTCTCAAACCGCATTCGTTTCCGTTTTATATTTGCAAGCGGCCATTTTTACGAAAGCATTTAAACCGAGGCCCGTTTGTTATTTTTAAACTGAGACCGCGTTTCTCGTATTATTGTCGACGTCCCAAAGCAGCCGTCGATTAGTATCGTATCGCCCCGTATTGTGAATCGCCTGTCTCCCCCGCACCGTTTCGTTGCCATAACGTCCCTTTGGTTAAAGTAAAGTGCTTCACAAAATCTGGTCGTTACATACGGTTATATTATGAACCTAGTAAAATCCTTTTAAAATCGATTTTTCTTTTTGCAACAACACACACTCCCTGTGTTCGAGCACGCTTGCTCAGACATTGAATAAGTAGCACCTGCTTTCTCTAACCCAAGGCTAATGAAATTGTCTCTAGGTTAGTGGCATTAACCTAAGGTTAACTAACCCTATTTTAACCCCCCTTCTGGCATACCAGTTTGGGTTAACCCTAACCCAACAGTTGACTCTAGGTTATGTAACCTGAGGTTAATGCTAACCCTTGGTTAACTTAACCCCCCCTTCCGTCATACAGCCCTCTGGAAGCTAACTTACACAAAACTATTTCTGTTCCAAGAGGGATCCGAAGAACGACCACTGACTTTTCTGGCTAAAATATAACACCAGAAAAACATCTTTTTTTAATTGTCTTGCCGCATATTGGATGAGTGACAAAAAAATTTGCACATTTATTTAAAATTAATCGATTGAATAATTGGTTCGTGTGTTCTTTTTTAGCCGACCATCGATGCCTGCAATATTGGGTAACTTATTATTTGTTATTTGATTAGAATCCATGTTATATTCTGCATATTATGTTTGTAGCAGCCGTACAAAGATGAAGGGGAGCTCTGGTATAGCTTGTACGGTGATCGGCGGTTGCTCGTTGGGGAAAATTTTCTGATGCTGAAATTACACTATACAGGCGATCAAAATGAAGAAGTCAGAATAAAAATGCGAATTCACATTGGAAAAGAAATGCGTTATTTGATAGTTTCTTTGACACCAAATGGTATGCTGAAGTAACAATGTTATAATGGTTTATTTTGTATATTTTCTTTCTCTTGTAGGATCATATTTGGAACTAGATTATAAAGAACCAAAAATGCATTTCACATACGAAGCTCCATTGACCGAACTCGCCATTATACCGGTAGCAGATGGAGTAATCAAGGTAAAGTAAGCCTGGGGTACTACCCATGCGATACAGATGTTTGATCTGAGCATTGCTAATGGTATACAATATTGGAAATTGACTATAGTGCAGTCAATTTAAAATGACAGACAGAAGAAAGTTAGTGGATTGAATTTGACATACGACTTTTATTGAATGCAAAACTTTATAATCTATAAATAGGAATTTTCCTTGTGAGAACACTTGTTTCAAGAGCCAATGGTTTGACCTCAAGAGTAACCCAGATTTGGTAACTGGCCTGTGCAGATATAGCCTTTCATCCTCTCAGGGTAGATACAATCTGTAGGCAAGCTTGTATTGAAGGGCTTCATGGTTGGTGCTGGAGCTGTTCCAACACTGGCCAATGTGGGGGTAAGTGTGGCCATCCCAACAACGAAAATGGCCCAGCTTGCTTGGGTGAAGCATCAATCCTGTGGGTGAATGTTGTATGCTGTTATACAAAATTCCTTCCCCTTGGAGCAACAAAAGGCCCTGACACAGTCACCAGTGTTGAAAGGCTTCTTGGGGATGCCAGAGCTGTCCCACAATGGGCCAATGTCAGGTTGGGTGTAACCATCCAGAGCAGATCTCCATGAAAATGCCCTGGCTCGTAACTCTTGGATTGTCTGAAACATTAGTCCTACGAGTTGAATGTTGTACACTGCCATACAACATCCCTCGCGACATAGAGCAACATGGGAACCCTTTTACTGTTACCAGTTTTCTAGGGCTTCCTGGGTGATGCCCGAACTGTTCCACCACTGGCCAATGTCAGGTTAGGTGTAACCGTCCAGACCAGGGCTCAATGAAAACGGCCCGACTCGGAACCCATGGACTGGCTAAAACGTCAATCCTAATGTTGGAATGTTTTATGCTACCATACAACATTTCTCCCCCATTGGAGCAACAGGGGGCCTTGGTAGAGTCACCAGAGTTAAAAGGCTTCCTTGGTGAAGCGGGAGCTGTTGCTATCACAGGCTAATGCCAGGGTGGGTGTAACCATCCTGACCAGAGCTCAACAAAATTGGCTGGGTTCAGACCAGTGGATTGGAAAAAACATCAATCCTATGGGTGCAATGTTGTGTGTTACCATATAACACTTACACTACTTTTTTCAGGGGTATACTCAGCCCAGTTAGCATCTTGGCAGTAAGGTGCAGCGATTGAGGAAGTAGCCCTGTTTTCATTCATAAGTATGTAACTGAACAAGCCCTGCCTGCTAGCCTGTGGAATGTGACCTCCATTAGATGGTAAAGGACACCCAAAGTCAAGCCCTTCTATGATCCTGTTGAGCATGCTTTTACAGAAATAGCGAAAAATGGGTAATTGAAATTTAAAAAAAAAAACACCCACTATTGATATGTACACGTGAATTTCTCGGTTCTAATCAACAAAATTTAAACACTAGACCAATTTATTGCAGAAAATTTTCACCTGTTCCGCTTGCTGTTCATGGATCACAAAAAATTTCATTAATTCATGTAATAAATTTGCTAGTTTTTTTCTGTATTAAACTTACTTTCATGCAAAAGTTGCTACCATCATTCCAAAAACGAATGAAGTAAAGTTGGCAGTTTCAAAATAGACTAATATCTACGGAATACAAGAAGGCCCATTTGAAAAAAAACATTATGCCACTACTTGAAATAATTTATCACCATCACTTGAAAAAAATCGCCACCTCTGAACATGGAGCATAGCATTTTTTCAAGATGCATCGCAAAAAATCAACATGTAAGCTTTTTGATGTTCGACTTCCTTTTTTCAAGTGCATCGCATTTTTTCAATATAATCTGGAAAAAAATCAGGATATACGGTACATCAAAAGATAAAAATTTATGAAACTATCCAATCAAAGACATTGCTCTGACTCCTATGTTTATATATACGGGAACTCTTCGAAGTAGATTTTTGAGGTCAGGGCTTGTGCAAGATTTACCAATAGATGGTGCGATGGGGAGGAGGTGTTGTTGGTGGAGATGGAGGCGAGAGGTGCCAGGGAGTTCCAGTCCAGGAGCTTAGTGGAGAAGGCTGGCAAGTACGGTAGATCCTCAATCAATAATCAATAGTCCATAAACCTGCTAGTCAGGCACGAAGGAGCTGAGGATAAACACAACTTTTTTATTAGACCTAAAACGTAGAGACTGAAAGAAATATGGTTTTATGGCCTAAACCGCATGCACATGGTTTATGGAAATACAACACGTGTTGAAGGGCTCCCTGGGTGGCGCTGGAGCTGTCCCACCACTGGTGAATGTCAGGGTAGGTGTGACCATCCCGACCAGGGCTCAAAAAAATGGCCGGGCTTGGGATCCATGGATTAACCGAAGCCTCAATCCTACAGGTGGACTGCTGTATGTTGCCATACCACACACGAAAAACGAAAATAAGTACACATTTTATTGTTGATGTGTTTGATAATTATGAGTTTACTGTAATTAAAGAAATTGTGAACAATACTGGTTAATTTGAAGTGTCTTATACTACACTTGCTGGCGTTGGGCACCTTTGATTTTTATGAGGCTGGCAGAGTCGGGGAGGTCATAAAATGCAGTAACTACGGGGAAAATCCAAATTTCGGCTTCTTTGTCGTGTTCTTGAGCAGGTAGGGAGTGGCCTTCGAATAGCCGATTAAGTCCACATTTTGGAATGTTTTCCAGAATTTTTGCATTTTGGGTGAAAAACGACCATTGAATTTGAATTTGGATTGAATTTTGGATTTCTCTCATCTTCAACCATTTTTCCCCCACTGCCTTTAATTCAGCCAATGATGAATTACACATTCGTGCAACTCGTTCTTAAAGTATCCAACATATGTCGGAATCTTTCTCAAACAACTCTACATCTTTTACAATGAATTTTGTAATGTAAAAAGTGTTGATCAAAATAAACTACGATATATTTTGGAAAGTTCTTAACTTCATCAAATGTCATGGAATTTAGTTCAATCAGCCAAATATTCACCATCACGGCCAAACCCACTCTATCATTTAGATTACAGTTTGGAAATCTGGGTATTATTCAACAATTTTTTCTAGATTTTCGTCAATGGTGACCCCATGCATGGTCAGGAGATGAAATTTCCCTACGGCAGGATATGGCCATTTAGTGCACTAACGGTGGAGAAAGGAAGTCATCTCTTGAATATAACAGAGTTTTGCAGTAAGAAGTTGTTTTTAACATTTTATTATTGTCTTTTTTAGCGGTCGCATGTTTTTTCTTCTGCTGAATATGTGGTTCATATTCATTTTGAACAAATATTTTTAGCAGCAAACTGAGTGTTTGGGTAGAGAATGGATTTGGGCCCAATCAGCTTCAGAACCATATCCTGACCTGCCTAGTTCAAACGAGTACAATCTGGCACACGGAAGTAGTTATACACAGGAGACTCCAAATACAAGACCTTAACTGTGCAGGGCAATACAGGGGTGTGGAAAGTACAGCCACCAATATAATATGATCTGAATTTGTATAACATGTGGGGCGATATAAGGGGTGTATAGTCCGTTTTTTATAAAATGCTTCCAAATAGAAAAGTGACACAAATCAGTATCATTGTCAAAATCGTTTCCACAAAGCTCTTATTGAAAAATTTTCCACTCGAAAAATTGTTGAGGGTTAGATCAGTATGCTCACAAATTTCTATTCCAGTATGATATATTGTTTATCAGAAAATCGTGAAAATCCGAAATACTAGTTGCCTTCCACTTTCATTGCCTGCAAGCATTTCAAGAAAACAGACTATAGAAAGTATAGTTGGTGATGTGGATTCATATAACGTGTGGGGCAGTATGGCCATGTTGAGAGTACACCTGAAGCTTTAACGCCTGAAATTCGACTTTCATGTAGAAAGTACGACCAGAGCTTTAACATGTGAAATTCGACTTCCATGTAGAAAGTATGTTCGAAGCGTTGTAACGACCAGATTTTGTGAAGCACTTTACTTTAACCAAATGGACGTTACAGCAACAAAATGGCGCGGGGGAGACAGGCGATTCACAATACAGGGCGATACGATACTAATCAACGGCTGCTTTGAGACGTCGACAACAATACAAAAAACGCGGTCTCAGTTTAAAAATAACGAATGGGCCTCAGTTTAAATGCTTTCATAAAAATGGCCACTTGCAAATATAAAACGGAAACAAACGCGGTTTGAGAAACGAAGAATTCAATAATCCAATAACCAACTAAATCACACTTTGCTTCTCTTTTTATACGACGTTTTTGGCCACTCCCTGGGCGTTGTGGGAGGTCGCGCTTCTGTCCATCTTCTTCCGCCAATTGTGGCTTCCTGCTCTGCTTTTCATGCTTACTTAGTCACGCCCTTTAACGCTTATCTAGTATGGTATGCTTTTCGTGTATTGCTTGCTTCCTACGGTGGGCTTAGCCACACCTCTTTGCTTCTGTGCATGCTTCCCGTATCTGTTTCTCTGAATACACATGTTTTGTGGGGCCGTCGCTACCATTACACTTGAGACTACTGTCTGGCGGGGCTTTTACTTATTTTACTGTGTGCAGGTGTTGTTTACGATTTTTAGGGGGGATTACGGTAGCCGTGGAATGTGTAGTTTAGTGTAGATTCTAGGGGACCAGCTGCCGTTTGTGCAAATTAATTGGGGCAACTTAATTGGACTACCCGGGTGTGAATGGATCAAAATAAAGTACTTCACGTAATTTTATAGGAATGTTTGGGTGTGAATCCCAGACACCCTTGAGACGATAAAATACGAAAGTGAATAATATTATCACATACAGTATGCTATATATTTACAGTACTGCTTTAGCAGGTACGTTACAGCGTTAAGAGCTAAAGTTCAACCTCACTGTACAAAGAACATTCAAAGCTTGATGTGGAAAGTACGCCTCACCGACCTAAAATTGATAATGCAATGTCTCCCAAAAAATCCTACTGTAAATCTTAGAATCTAATGGTTTTACAGGTTTACTCATTTTTTAAAACTTTTTTAGCTTGCTAATTCAGGACTTACTTTTTAATTAAAACGCATAGAAAATTGTGCTGAAACAGTGAAAACCGTGTCCTGAAAACAATGCTTAAGCATAGGGACACATCAAAAAATGTGCCCCAAAGTGAAAATCGTTTCCCCAAAAAATATTTTCGTGAAAATTTTGTAAAAAAATGACTGAAATAGTTAGATCGTTAGATTCAAAGAGCCGCCCAAAATTTTTCTGAAAGGAACTGCATCATCAATGTTAATGTCCGAGTTGGTCGAAGCATACTTTCTACATCATAGTCGAATTTTACCCAATAAAGCTTCTAGTGTACTTTCTACATGGAAGTCAAATTTTATGCATTAAAGCTTCAGGCATAGTTTCTACACCCAACGTATTGCCCTGGATGTCTAATGAATTTGGATAGTGGATTATGCTATACATCCCTCAACACATTATATGAATTCGGATCATATTACACCATGAACTGTATTTTCTATTGCCCTTTATCGCCCTGCACAGTTAAGATGGTATAGTTTGATGCATATGTTTTGTGCACACCCACTGTAGGGGCCTGTAAAACTACTCACGGGACGCCTAATACAATCTGTAGCCATCCATCCATAGGCTTGACTGATCCTAACACAAAGTGTATAAATTTTCCAAATTCCTGGAAAAAATTTCCTAAAATTAGTAGAACAACTTTTGTGAATTAATTACTAACCAAAAACACTTGAAAACCTCTACAAACTGTCGTAGCTATTTCTCCTAGAATTCTGTTGAGCTGTTTTTATGAATGATGAAAAAAAAATTCATGGATATACTTTTCTGATAACTTTTTGCGCATATTCAGAGCCCATCAATTATTCTCTAGAATTGTACATCAATTTTATTCCAAAATGTTCAATATTGACGAAGTTTTTGTTCTGCAGTATGATTATTGATTTTTTTGATGACTCTCAAATGACATCAAATGACAGCTATGAAAACCCTGTGGGCACTAGATGCTGATGAGTTGTTAATTTTTGGTGTGCCGAAACTTTCCAGCTTTGTACTTATATTATTCTAGGAATATTCCAGATCACAGGCTGCAAGTATATCTGCATGCACAAAGCCACTTTTTGCTTAGGCTTAGAATTAAGGTTTACCCATCACAGTATTTTACCCTTTTTTGGAACTGTTGCCTGGATCCAGTTTATATCCAGTGACAGCTTTTATCCATCAGATGATTCAGTGTGAACCCAGACTTTACTGAAAAACTCGCACTGGGCTTTAACTATTCTTCAAGTGTAAGACAAGTTTTTCTTGCCTTGCCATAGGGTTCCGAGAGAGTAAAAACATGGACAAAATATTTGAAAAAGGATCCAAACTAGTTACTTACAGTTTTCTGATAATGGTTTAATGTAGCAAAGAAAAAGTAAGATGAAGCCCAAACATTTGACTGTAATAAGCTACACATAAACTGCGACAAAAACAATGGAAAATTCACATTTTAATGGTTGGATAACTTCATAGCTACTCCTTCTCCATTGTCTCCAGGATCTTTATGCTGGACTCATTTTGGCCATTGTTTGCATCTTTGAAACCAGTAAAGTGGATTGTTTTCAGAATTTTTTAAGCATGCTGTAAGTTTAAGCATTTTATTATGATTACAGTAAGTCAGGTTTCTGATTTTTCAACATTGCATTCTTAGATAGTCTTCTGCAACACTGGCAAAATTTCGGATCTGTAGGGTTTTATCCACTTGGAACCAGATAGACCAGGGAGTAGCCTCAGAGCCAATGTGATCCAGATCCATGCCCACAGCAAGAGCCCATAATGACAGAGAAAACATAGTACTTTCATTGCTGAAATATAAAGCATCTGAATGATATATTCTTATGTCAACTTTTGATAATGAAGTTGCACCCATGGAGTGTCAAGAGTACAGTAAGAAGGGCAGTATCAATATTTGGAAGACCCCTAAAGCTATGGCCAGTCACTTTGACTCCAATGGCGCATTCATATGGCCGATGGCACAAAACCCAAATACAGGAGTAGCAGTCAACTTTGGTTATGGTTTTGCAAAAGAGGATGCAGAGTTTATATTAATGAACAGTGAGTTTCAAACATGTGGCAGCAGATACATCAAAGTTGTTCATTACGAAACAGGTAATTGCCATTTTTTTGTGTTGGTGATCAGTCATTTCTCTCTTTTCGATGACAGAATTCACTTTCACTGCATACAAAGACAATTATCCAACAAAGATTATTACACTTCAAAAATCGCTAAACCTAACCGTCGAGCCGCCTTACCATGGATTTTCTATTTTTCCAGCTGTTCTATTGGGAAGAATGGGCTTTGTGGTCTGTTGTTGTTAACTGACTATATTTCTTTATAAAACTTCTTTTATTTCCTAGATCTCAGTGGGAAATGGGGGTCCTACCAACTTTATTTCGGATGATCAATTGTATGATACTTTTAAATGGAATAGCAAACAAAATTTCAAGCACCTGTGTATTTTTCGTAATTATACAACAACATTGCATTGGAAGTGACCATATGAATTCGAAATAAATACAAAAAAATTTCTCTAACATGCAAAGTGTTATTTTACATCTGGAATAAAAGTATATGCTGAAATGGTGAAACAGAAATGTATGCACAGTTTTGTGCCCATGGCACAGAACCTATTCCATGGTATCAATTGTAAATTAACATTTAAGTTTTAGGTTGAAAGCTGTTATAACATATTTGGACAAGAAAATCACTTTTTTATTGTGAATATTCATTACTGAAAAGTTAATTATATTTTCATTACTACTGTATGGCTGTCATCAGACTTATGTAAATTTGGTATCAGCAGCATACTTACTTCTAACCTATATGATTGTCAAGATTCACAATGTTCAATCGAGAAAAGACTTAATACGTAAATTTATTACCAAATTAATATCAGAATAAAGCTGAGAATTCAGTTGCAGGAGTAGTGTTTTTATTTCTGATGTAAAAGAATGATTTAGATGAAAACAATGAGAAATATATAATTATGTGATATCATTCGACTTTGTGGTGTCTATCTTCTCCGAAATAGAATATAAGTCTTTTAATTCATTTTGAAAATAAATGTTTCAACCAATAAAGTAGTGAAATTTCGCAACAACAGCATTATGTACATAAAAGAGTTCAGTGCATAATTATATGCCATGAATGATCTACTCAATGTGTTCAATACAACTTGAAAAATTAATTTTTTCACTTTCCAATTGACAGTACCTTCTTTCAATTCATCATATTGATCATTGTGTTTTGTCCTCGTTCACTCACAAAGTTGATTTTCCACCTTTCTATACTTTGAAATTTTCACAGAGTGGATTTTATATTTGATCATTGATGGTTAAATGCACGAGAAAACAAATGGTTTTCATAAAACTCTGTGATATATAGAAAGTCAGCAAACTGTTGTGTAACACGTTCAACAATATAGTGCTTGCCTTCAGTTTTTTTCAGAGATTGCATTCGAAAAACAAAGCCTATAGTTTGTGCTACAATCACTTTTATCATTAGAGACCAAATTTTTTAAGTGCAAAATTCCTACTAAAAAAGTGCACAAAAATGATAAAATATGTACAAAAATATATGCAACTCATTCTCAATTTAATTCATTCAACGTCAAAATATGACTCATAAAACAGGAAACTATTGTAGCTAACAATATGGATCATTTCAATACTTTGATACATAAATTTGTGACAACAGTCAGTTCAACATCATTTTATACTCTGAAAAGAATCATTCAACATCAACTAAAACCAAAAGTGCATAAAAAGTGTGTGAAAAATTGGTGCATGAATGTCAACATATAATTTAGATGTCAAAACTTAGTGCATGAATTTAGATGCACTGATTTTCGACATATCACAAATACGCTATTAGGTATTAGTCTGAAATCAACAAAACTTCATTGAATGCTAAAAATATTTAGAAATTGTTGAAAAAGGTGAAAGTGGTCAATGTGCTAACAGCCAGAAGATGTGTGAATACATGCTGATAAAGAAGGAGATTCAGTTCAAATCATAGTCTTCCTATGTTTCAGAACATGGAGAATCCGAAAACACTAATAAAAAAACAAGTGTGGAACATATAAATCTGGCCTCTTGATTTTTTTTCTCATTTGAGGGTTCTTTTTCACACCAACAATTATCATTGAAAATCTAGTGCACCATAAAAATTATTAGCTCTATAAAAATTGTGTTTGATAATCTCCATATGAACGTTAGTTATTATTCAAAAAAGTAGTGGAATCATTAGCATCTCCAGATTGCATTAGTTTAGTATGTTATGATGAATATGTAAAACTAGGAAGCAATATCATGCGGGAAATTTTCTCACAGTATAATAAAAAATGGTAATTTGGAATTTATTTTGCTTCTTCTAGCTACCACAATTCAGATTTTACTTTTCATATTATACCTTCAGCAATGACAAGTAATCAGTTCGTTCGCAGCTTCATTCAACCATTTTCCATCAATGTTGAACCATTCGATGTTCTGTTCAACGAGCATTTTTCTAATGATGTAACCCTTCACAAGTTTGACGTATTGGACAATGGATATTTGATGGGTTTCATGATGGCACTGTTGACCCTGATGACGAATCAAACCTTCGAAAAAGCATCAGAGCCATATCGAATCAACGATATTTGGATGGGAATTTTGGATGATAATATCGGATTAAAAAGTGTATCTCACGTAAGCAGCCTCAAAACTGATAGGACGATGATCTTGACTCAGAACTTCTTCTTCAAAGCTCATGCCACAGATGTTAATAATAGAGGATTGTCTACAAATGAACGGCAACAACTTGTGTCAGTATTTCACTGGAGTTATGAGCAAAAAATTGTTGAATTTCTAGTCTATGATATGAATAGCGACACCATTGTACAAACTGCGTGTGAAAATCAATCGTACAGAATTGTGCAGCCATATATGGAGAAAATAAGTTACTTTGAAGAAAGTAACACAAAAGGAGTGAAAAATTTCATAAAACTGACACCTGTACCGAGTTCAACTCTCGAAATGCTGAGCAGACTTGAAGGTAAATTACATGAGGATGGTATTGAAAAAATACTATGCAATATACGCAAATTGGATCTTATGATTCACAAATCAGAGCCTTTTGTTTATGGCTTCACACATGGCTTGGTACTCATGACTGTGCAAATTGGCCTAAAGGTTCGGGTATCAGGAGATGAATCACACAGTATAAGTATTGCTATGCAATCTATAAGTTCACCGGAAGTCACTCCTTTGTTCGGACAACCCAAGGCCCCACATCATTCACAACTGCTGATTTTAGGAATAATAAGTATCCTCGGGAATACCATTAATAAGGTCAGCAGATTGGAACATGTTGTTCAGCATGTTTCAACTGTAATTTCCTACATATCAAAATCTCATCGCAAATATGAAAATTCAGATTTCATTCGTCTTTATATATTGGGTATGGCACATGACAATCTAAAAGTCTATGACGGACATATTCCCATTGATGGAGCGACTAACACTCTGGTAATTGAATCATTCAATCGAGCCACTGTCCCTTTAATTGTTTTCAATTTCGATCCAAATGCTGACATAAGTATACATGGTCTGAATCTGGGTGGATTTTTTCTTAATCCCCACCATAATCGAGAAGCATTAATAATTTCCATAACTGAAAGTGAACCCGGTTGCAATGGTGCACTCTCCTCCAAAGACTTGAATTATCATATCAATGTTACTCATTTGAAACAATCCGAATATATCAAAGATTATCCAACAAAATATGAAAAAATTGGTTCAACTCTTCTCCAACAAATATTCGACAATTATTCAATATATGCCATCGAGCATTTTTATAATAACGTCGAAAAATTGTTGCTACAACAGGCTAGAAAAATTGGCGTCAATGACCAGAGTGTCTTGTATTTTCTGGAAGGGTTTTTCTACAACACAATATTTTACGAATCCTATTATCAGCAAAGGAGCGTCCAAATTGACAAGTTTTCTTCTAGGACCGCCTATTCTGTACATTTGCGGTTTACCAATCTCATAATGGAAATAAATATTTTCAATACACTTTTTGTTGGTGGCCAAGCAAATAGAGACCCTAATTTCACTTTACCAGAGGCCTTCGAATATAGAAAATTGAATTTTTTATACCAGTACAATGAAAGTAGTGGTCGCGTTTATATATGCAGCAATGGAACGAATTATGCGGCAATTACGAAACGACAAATTTATTCACAATCGTCTGCCTACGATCCAAATTTAAAATCAATAACCAGAGGGAAATGTGGGATTGACGATCAAGAAGATTTCGCATTTAAATTGTTACCAGAATTCTATAAAACCTTTTTTAGTGTTGATGGGAAGCTCCACAAAATTGTGAATACAAAGCGAAACTGGGACCTCAGCACCTACCTTGTGGATGACCTAGAAAATGTCTATGAACTGAATACTGACCTTTTGTCAGCCGCTGTGATGGCTCAAAGCATCTACTCTATCAGAGAGGATTATATCGAAGATAAGGGGAAGAAGATGAAAAGGTCAGCTGCTGCTGGCCAAAAATCCTCGAACGCCAAATTGTCGACTACAGTCAATGTGAAACATGTTAAGCCACCTGTTGTGAAAACTGCTGTCCAAGGATTGGGGAAAGTTTCTGGTCTTATGAGTCGAACTTTCCTGAAAAGCAACCTATTGCCGGGCATTGGTTTAGTACTTTCAGCAAAGGATTTGTTTAGTGCAGTTGAAAACTTGCGCAATGGCGACACGAGTGCATCGGCTATATTTGATGTGACAACGGCAGCAATTGGTCTAGTCCTTGGTGTAGTAGATCTAATCCTACCGGGTGGAGGCACTACAGTGAAATACATTCTCTTTGCTATTTCAAGCTTCCTTTACGCCACATCCAATATTAAAAGAGCATTCCAAGAATTGGAAAGAGTGAGCAGTGTGATAGAAATTGGAGCATGGCAAAAGCCGTTCGAATTTTTTTCCGTCCTTTTCACTGGAAGCCTGTCAAAAAACGTGCAGAAAGCTGAGAAAGATAAAAGCTGGAATGATCAAATGATGATTAATGCTTTGCAAATGATGACCTTGAATCAACACGTTCAAGGTTTCATCACTTCAGCAGGGTGTTACGAAAATGGACAGCACGGCCCTTGTTCTACAATCTACGTCGACTTGGTGACGCCAGTTCCACTCATATCGAGCCAAAAAATGCCATCCGATCCATCCATACCAACTGATTTCAAGTATGGTTTTACTAAAACGTGTCATATTTATGGAGTCGACACATTCTGGATAAAAGAGTACATGAAAGGCAACTTAACAATAGGAATCTTGAATACAGCGTTGGATCGAAATAAGTGGTATAATCCCATAGGAGACCAGACCTACATCTGTAATAACGCCTTTGGTATACAAAGGAAACACGTCAATAACAAACCAAACGATATAACAATTTATAATTTGAATGGAAATTCTATTATCTTTGCTTCTAGTAGTACAAATAATGTCTTTCAATTATCGAATGGAAATTTTTGCCGTATTGAAGGTGGCACCAAGCAGAACGTCTTCAAATTTACATCTTTTTTCGGAAGATGCACAATTTTGGGTAGTTATCATTCTTTGAATACGCTCGACATTTCCAAAATGGAATACGAATTTAAAACTTTGTTAATCGGTAATGAAACAGACGCCATCTTTTTCAATTGGCTCAGACTGGAGATTGGTCGAATTTACATGAAAAATATGAACAATTTCGTCATAAAAGGTGGAAAGGATGTGCGAGACCTTATCATCGATTGTAGACAACAAGTCAGAAGTGTGGAGGTGATGGAGACAAGTGATTGCCAAGAACCATTGTACAATATTGTTCTCGCAAATACCGAATGCCTTCATGACCTTCACATAGAATCACACGGTTGCGTGCGAATAAACAGTAGAGCAGTGAAAAAAGGTCACATAACTTACACATTTGATGGTTTGAATGGAGATTCCGAAATCCTATTGCAACATTCACCCGGTTTAACGCACAAAATCGTGATGACATCATTCGATGTTCACGAATTTGATCTCACCATTTGGAACTACACTGACCATACAACACTGGTGTTTAGTAATGATGACAAAAGCCTCCGAATCCAAATTCTAGGCGCAACAGAGTCAGTAGAATTGTCATTAGGTGGTGGACTGCAAATGGGCCTTGAAAACGGACTGTTTCGAGCCGATTTGTACTTTCTACAATCGAAAGGTCAACTGTGGTATAAATATAGAAAAGTTTTCTCGTCGATGAACTTCATGATCAATGCCTACTCTCATCGGGACCGAGAAGCTTTCATCTTGGAGAATGGACTGATAAGGTTTGGTAAGAAACAATTACAGTTTCACGCACATGTTGCAAATGGCACGGAGAAAATAAGGTGCAAGGCCGGCTACAACCTTGTCGTGATTGAACCTCTGTGCGAACCATTGTGGAAAATATTCATGAAAAAACTGAGTTGGTTCAATGATATAGAAATTTTTGTCAGATCAAAAATTAGAAAACTGACTATCGATCTAACACTCGTATGTGATGTTATGAACCAATGGTATAAATATTATTCATTGAGCATAGAATCGCTTGTGGTTGGCCAAAATATGAATTTAACAGTTTACGCAATCCTAGAAACTGAAATGCAGACTGTTAAATACAAAGTTGGGGTCATTCAGTTAATAGACGTAATGGTTGATCAAAAATACCAAAAAGTGGTGATAACTTCGACATCAGATTTTACTCTAGTTCACGATCAAAAAGGAAACATTCTAACAAAGCCCCTGACGAAAATTATCGACTCAGTCAGTCCAGTGATGCTTATTGACCCTGCCCTTATTGAGCAAGCTCAAACATTCCTTTTCAAAGGTAGAACCCTAACAAATTATGATTTTGTGTTATACCAAAATACTACCCTGATAATTACCAACTTGGCCAGCGATGTTTTCAAAACTTTGACGTTGAGCAACGCCAGTCCTTACTTTTATACAGTCATTTTAAAAAATTATACAGACGAGAAAATGCGTACGATAAAATTAGAATTTGAAGATGGAATGAAATTCGATTTGATGAAATTCAATCCGAAGCAGGCCATCAGTTACACTGATTTCATACAGAAACTTCACGTTTTTGCGCAGTACATTAGAAAAAAGACGTCCATTATGAATAACCACGCTGCATTCGAGAATGTTGTTGAAAAAATTATGCCTGTCGATACGATGGGCGGGCTGTGTCTGCCAATGGAAGCTACATTCTAGAAATTTATGAATCCAAAGATATCGAATGTATATACTTGCAATATCATTTTTGCCCTAAAAATCTTAGAAATTTAGCTGTATACATTAATATGTGGAACTTTACTTGATAATCGTCATTTTGAACTGATATTACATGCTTCCTACAAATTCCAAGTAAATAAAATTTATGGAACATCAGAGAAAAAAATCTAAAACTATAAAAAGCAACAATATAGTTTCAATCTTATGTAGAGAAGCGTTTGCATTCATTTTTATTGCAAAAATTGTGTTTGAATAAATCATTTGTATTGCTGTGTATTAACTGCTTTTATGGTGGACAAACACCACATATATTTTTCCTCCGGCATTGTGAAGATGATAAGAAAAATGAAAATCAAAAGAGGTAGTTATAGTGACCCGTACAGGAGCTACACAAAGATACCCACATTATAAGTGTAGGACTGAGAAAGACTGCATATACTGTGTTGGGCGATACAGGTGATCAAAAAATGGTCATGTGGCTTCAATGTATGAAATGCCACATTATGATAAAAATCTTTTTTTCTCTTGCACATCTTAAAACTGGCTCTATTCAGTCATGTATGGAAATTGACTTGATACCTTCATCCCCCACTTTTTTCTGCTGCCTGTCACATGCTCCCTGTGACTTGCAAGTGAACCCAGTAATTGGAACACTCCAGAAAAAAATATATACTATAAAAGTTTTCACTCTTAATGTATACATTGTGTATATACATCTGTGTTCCAAAAATTATTTTTGAATAAATCATTTCTATTGCTGTGTTTTAGTTGCTTCTACAACTCCAAAGAAAATAAGAAATTCAGAAATGTATAGTCTGTTTTTCTTAAAATGCTTCCAAATAATGAAAGTGGAAAGCAAGTAGTATTTCAGATTTTTGCGATTTTCTGGAAAACAAAATGTCATGCAGGACTGAAAATTTGTGAACGTACTGACCTAACCTTTAGCAATTTTTGGAGTGAAAAATTTTACAAACAGAACTTTATGTAAATGATTTTGGCGGCTGTACTGATTTGTGTCACTTTTCTATTTGGAAGCATTTTATAAAAAACAGATTATAGTTATACCAGCTGGGGGTACACGAAAGATATCCATATATAAAGTATAGGGCCAACTAAGGCCATGGTACAATACAGGGATTGTAAAAAGTATGGTTGTGATTTCAATATGCAAAGTATTCATCATAATGATTGAACTTTTTTTATCTTACACAAATCTCAATACTTTGGCTGTATACACTAATGTATGGAAGCTGATTCGATACTCTTCATCCCCTAACCTTTTCAATGATTGTCACGTGCTTCCTCAGAAAGCATTGTGAAGCGATATCTGTCATCATTTTGATTGGTCGAAAAAATTTATTGATTTTTACAGTTGTTTCTGGCAAATTTTCTGGCTTCGGCTTAGACTCAGGCTTAGGCTTAGGTTTACGCTTAGGCTTAGGATTAGCTTTAGTCTTAGGTTTAGTCTTAGGTTTAGGCCTAGGCTTGGACTCACGATTAGCAAGGAGTAGACTACAACTTTTCGACCAATCAAATTGAAGGTATGAAATTTTTCCACCAATCAAATTGATGACAGATCTCGCTCCTTAATGCTTTGTTGCTACCTCTCCAAGTGAACCAACCAATGGGAGTATTCAAGAGTAGGTATGATGCTATAGAAAATAAAAACTTAGTTTCACTTGTCGTATTACGCGCTCGTATGCCCTCGGCTGCCTACCTGCGGTTCTTGGGAGATCCAATCTGGTACGACCCCTGACGCTAACCCGGTATTAAATGCTGTCCTACTGTAGGTCTCCGAGACGTAAGAAACAAAGACGTTTATTTTGGAGAATTGACAAAAGTGCAAATACAACTGTGAGCAAACGGTGGACACAAATACAAAATGCCAAAGTATGAATACGAACGCTGAACACCTCCCTGAGTCGCCGACCCTTCTTAAGTCCCTGTACGCAGAGTCCCAGGGACCTTCGGGTACCTTAATCCACGACCTAAGCTGAAAGCCTAAGAAAAAGGTCAGTCTACCTTTTGAACTAACACTCACTCTTCTCCTCAACAAAGTTGGAACGCCGAAAGTCCTCTCAGGTCGCGGGAGTTTCTCCAAACGAGTCCGCGACGCGAAGTCGAAAATACAAAACAGTACGAGCAATAAAAGGCGTCCGCTATCCTTCCACAGTTGCCACCAGTCTTCTTCGAAGACGCACAGGAAAACGCGACCGGCTCGCAATAAGACGATTAATAATAATAATGAAACAAAACTGCCACGCGTCTAACATCGACTTTGCAGATGCATGCAAAACATTCACACAACCATTTATGTATTTTTTGAGCCAAAAATGTATATGACACAAACCGTTTTACTGGTTTGTTTGCCCAAGAATAAATGAAATCACTTTAACAACAAAGGAGCTTTAGAGAATAAAAGTGAGGTAGTTAGAGGACCAAAGGTCAGAGGAATTGACCCTCTGACATCCCTCCCCCCCAAAGGCAAGACTTTTCCCGCCAGCGAAGGGAAAAGTCAGGAGGTCCCCCAAGGGCCCCAGACCCTCGATGCCGACGACCGGCGCCTCCAATCGTTCCCAAAAAGACGACGCTACGCGCCGTTGACGCAATTTGTATACAATAAAAAATAAAATGTCCGTTTCGAACGGTATCGTTCCACCATGGGGCCAATGGCGCCGGGTGCTACCCCCGACGCTAAAAAAGTTTTCAAATAAGAATGCCCCGTGGGCCGGTTGTCCCCGAATAATAAAACAAAAAATGTTCGAACGAATAGCGTTCGCGGCGCTCGGGCCGAATTTGATCGAATAAAAAATAAAATCGTATGACCGGCGGCGACCCCCGCGGTGCCCGGGTTACGTTGTGGGCCGCTCCCCACTGCCGTCGATGTGTATCTTATCGGCGGCTCCTCCTTCATCGATTTTGGCGTTCGTCTCCGTCCTCTCCGGAGGGGGGGTGTTGACGGTGGAGAGCCCGCAAGACTTTCTCGATTTCCGCCGCCGTTGCTCCTCTGGCCCCTTGGCCGGACACTGGCCCCCCCAACGCCTTTGGTATTATCCGCCCCCAGGGAGAAAGGATGCCCGAAAAATCAAATCCTCTGGCCCTTTGGCTGTCTAGATTTTGAATCAAAAATGTTTATGGTATTTGTTGTTAGAGTGATTTTGCCTTATTGAAGGGCAAACTTAAACCAGTAACACGGTTTGTGCCATAAAAAAAGAATTTGAATTGAAAATATGTTTTGGAAAAAAGGTAAAGAGAAATGTGAAAAATGGTTACGCGAAAGCTGCCTACACACTGCACGATGCTAGTTGGCAACTGCATTGGAAGGAAAAAGAAAAAACCAAAATTTACGCCAATACGAGATTTGGAATATCGTTTACAAGTTCACCGAAAAATGAGGTACAAAATGTGCTTGTGCAGGTTCAAATACAATAAAACACAGACGAAGAGAAAGAATAAACGGAACAAACTGAGATTAGTACAAAAGGCAATTTTAAGGCAATTTTAAAGAGGCACAACCGGTTTCTGATTTTGTAATACTAACGCTTGGAAAAAAAATAAGTGATCTATACAATACCCGAAGAATTCACAATTTGAAAGAATTATGCTTATATTGACCTCACAAAGAGCGGGGTCATTATTAACAATTAATTTACTTCTGTCGATGACCGCTGTGGTCCCGCCCCGGCTGACCAATACCTTGATCTCTCTTCAGCGGTGATATATATTCGGGGTTTCCTATCGGCGGTGGTCCTTGCGGCACTTGCATTCCCGTCGACGTACCCGGAATTTCCATCCTTTCTTCGCCTTGTACGTTGCGTATCGGCGGAATTACTGACGGAGGCGGCATTTGTATTCCGGGCGGAACCAAGAACTGGTGATAATATTGCTGTTGGCCCGGCTGGAATTGTACAACCGGAAATTGCGAAACTTGAAATTGCTGCGGCGGAGGTATCATTGTATTGGGCAATAGTTGACCTGAAAAAAGAGGGCGAGTCATACAGTCAACTCCTACCATAGGTAATCCCGGATAATTCGGCGGCATATACGGCATTTGTTGCTGCTGCGCCATCATCATTGCCTTAGGGTCGGCCATTGACACTCCCTGCTGACTCGCTTCGTTGGCCTTAGGCCTATCCAGTGAAGCCGTCCGACTGGAATAGGACACGTCCAACCGATCATCATGCTGATAATATCCGGGTGTTCTTTTCCGGCTTCGCGATTTTCGATTCTCCTTTCTCTCCTCCATTTCTCTTCTTTCTTTCTCTTTTCGCTCGAATCTCTCCTCGTATTCCTCAATTTCCTTACGCCAGCTTTCCTCCTCATTCTCTCTCCGTCTTTTTTCTCTTGACATCGACTTTTCATGCCTACTTTCGTCCCGATGCCGACTTTCATATCTCCTTTTTCGTTCTTTTTCTGGCGTAGCCGATTTTTCTTTTTTCTGTTTATCATCGTCTTTTCTCGTCCAATGTCTGGATACCTTTCCTGCCGCAGGCCTGCTGTAGGGGTGCTTGACTCGGTATCCAATTTTCCTTTTCAACTTTTTCTCGAGTTCCAATAGATCGCGAGCTTTCTTTCTATCAATAATTTCCCAAAAGCGTATCCGCGGATCCGTATTATCGATTTCTTTCTTCCAAACTTGAATGTTCGTATAATTTGGTTCCGGGTCTTTTTTATCCTGAAGTACGGCTTTCGCAATTGTATACGCTAACCCTGATGCCTTGGATTGGCAAGAGGCGTATAGCGTATGAAAGTTACTAGCTGGTCCTTCTTGCCCGGCATTAAATTCGCGACGCAGTTTCATGGCGACGTAAGCATGAGCCTGGTAATGGAAACCAGCGAAATTCTGCGGAATCCTGCCCAACCGCGACAGCTTCATAAATAGGCAGGCGCAAGCCCACACTGCGGCTTCATAGGCCTTTTCCGGAGCCCGAGTTGTGGCCCATTCTGTCAATTGCCTCTCGAATATATTCCACAATTTTTCTGGCAAATTGGCCTGCAATACGTGAAATTGCAGCTCATAATAGCGTATAGTTTCGATTTCTACGCCCGCTTCGTCGTAAATACGATTTATCAGATCCGTGGTCATAAGAGCCACTTCTTCCTCCAAAGCAGGATTCATATGTGCGAGATACTTCTGAACGCACGGATTCGACAACGACACTCTGCCATATTGGAAATCGACAACGTACTTTCCTTCTTTCAAAGCTTTCTTCAAAAGCTGCCCACGCTTCCCTAGGCCTCGTCGATACTTGATTCTGTCATTCGGGTTTGCAGGCGGTTGATGAAATTTCCCGCTCTTCACTCGGTCCAATTCGGCTTTATTTTCGTCTTTCGATATTCGATTTTCTTTTTCTTGCCTTTTATTATGCATTACTCTCGCAAACTTTGTCGGATTAGTTATGTTTTCTACACTCTGCCCACCAGCTTTGGCATACACCGGCGGTGCGGGCAGAACGTTCGTTTCGGGAGATTCGTCCTCACTTCCAATTTCAGAAACGACTTCCACATATGGCTCCTCGCTCGTTTCCTCCTCTTCGGCGTTGATAGTTTCCAGTTGTTTCGCCAGCTCAATCGCGGCCTTCCCATACTTCTCTTTTTCTAACGTTTCGATTTTTTCTTGCATTTCCTTTATCTGCTCTGTCAATCTTTCCACATCAGGTTGTGTCTCGCGTTCGGCTTCAACTATTTCCATCAATTTTTCTTCTCCCCCGACATTTTTGTTTTCGTCAATGGGCGCGTTGGCCGTGGGGGAATCCGGTATAATTACTTCCACGGGCTTTTCCTGGTCCATTTCGACACCTGAAACATTCAAATTATCGTTTTCAGAGGGTACGTTTTCTGTCTGCTCCTTCGAAGTTCCTTCTATAGGACCCTGGCTAGCCGGGACCACAACTTCTACTTGGGGAAACAGATCCGAATCGTCCCACTTAGTTACTGACTTAAAAGTTGCAGAAGTGCTTGGGACCCATAGGTCCTTAGCCTCGAATATGGACGCGGAAACATTCCAATAAATAAGATTTTTGCTCGCCGCGTGAATATGCAAAAAATGAAACACGTTATAAAAATTATGGTTCAAAAAATAAATAGAGTTATCACGTAAATCCGTTTCTATTTCTTCCTCTGGTTCTTTCAGGGAACGCGGTATCCATTTTATAGGTAGGACACAGAAAGTATTTTGGACCGACTTCTGCGTGCGTACCTTCGGATACCGCTCCATCATTTGTTCGGCCTGATCGGTCATTTTGTTATTTAGAAGATCTTGGCCCATCCATTTCATGAATTCGATCCGTTCTTGCTCGTTTCTCCAAACAGTAGACCACATACCCGAAGTAAATCCAGGGACCCAAGATCTCCATTCTTGCGCCGAGTGAGGCCACAAGAAATAGATAATAGGATTTATATTCTTCTCGTACAATTCTTTGACCACGGGGACGATTGATCGATTGATCTTTTTATGGTAGTAGTCCTTGAGCGACGATACCTGTTCTTGCAATTTATTCGTAAAATGGATCACTTTATTGGGCCACCTTCCTTGTTTCATTTCCATTTCTCGTGGCTCTATTGGCCGTCCGAACTGTCGCGCCGCTATTATATCTTCTAGGTCCCAATCGTTGTTTGGCGTCACTTCCGATTCTTCAGTATCTTTTCTTTTTCGTGATGCTTTCACTCTTCTTTCTATCCACGGGTACCAACCACGGGGTACTGGTTGCGGATCTTTTTCGCTATTCGAGAAATGTGGAGGGCAATAGAAATTTCCAGCCGTTTGGTCTTCCGACAATTTATAAGTTGATATGGCTTCCCCGCGCATCATAAAATACAACGCATTGATATTGCCGGTCATTTCTTCAACCCCATATGCGCCTTTCCACTGCGGGTCCGTATATTTGTCTTCAAACGTTTCTCGGAACCTTCGAGCTAAATCGGATACCAATTCCGGCTCCATCGTATCGTGAGGATATAGTCTGAAGCAATTTTGCACATCACTAGCAAACCCGTATCGTAACAGTGCCAAAAAACATAGAAGAGACCCGCGCGCGTCGAGCGTCGCGTATCGTAAAACTTCTATGTTTAGTTTGTCGGCTTCCATTAGCTGCCGAAATTCTAAAGAGCTCAATTGGCCCCACGAGATCTTAAAAGCGTCGGCCCACAAAAACAGAAGTTCCGTCATAAAAGCCTTCAAGTTCAGGGCTTCCGGGCTAATTCCTACCATCCTAGTCTTCGCTTTATCTTTCATTTCGGCTAAGACGATTTCTAGATCGTAAACGCAGCACGACAAGATGTAGTCAATATTGTCGCGTCTTTTTCGGGCTAATTCCTTTTCTTGATCTAGATATCCGAACCTAGTCAAGACTAACGTGATATCTTCTCGGATATGAAAACCGACGATGATGTTTTCTTCGCGGAAAATTGTATTATATACCTTGTGAAAATGTTCTCGGTCCCAAAACTTTAGATCTATTATAAAGTTTTTTCCACACATGGTCGAAATTGTTAAGAGCCGTAAGGCGTCGCTGGGTCTCGAACCCGCCGTTTTGGGTTTCCTCCCACTTTCAGTATCTAGCGCGATGAGTACTCGTCCTCTAAATTTTGACTGGTTTATCGCCTTGATAAACGCTTTTATGTTCTCGGGCGCAAGAAATAATGGTTCCTCGATGGCCGCATGAGGCACACCGAACAACGACGAAAAATAATTAAAGATATCTGTTGAGCATACCATTCTCCGAACATTGTAATCTTAAAATTTTCATACAATTTTTTAACTACAATTTTCTGTGATAATTTCGAAACAAAACGACTCAAATGCACAAGAATAAATTTGGACATAGGTGAGTTGATCAGTCTCTCAAATACCCAAAATCCTCAGCATATAAATTGCCGCGCGGTCAATTTAGAGTCTCATTTCGAATAAAAAATTTCTAGCACATATTTTAACCTTTCCACACTTACTACTAAGTCGGAAATTTGTATTATCTTGGCGATCTTGCGGTTCCCCGAAACTACTGTCTACTTCGACGAAAGTGGACGTGGCCATATCGCGTTCGAATTTGAACTTCAAAAATCCTCCAGTCGACGATAATAATAAATATTATAATATTTTGCAAATGAAATCTAAAAAGTAGCTCCATAACAGCTTCGATTTTATGGGATCTATAAGTCGGGAAGGGTTTTTTCGGGACTTATAAACATTTTCATTTCTTCACACCGAGCGCGTGAAAAAATATAATTTTTGCCCATTAAAATAAATTTTCGGCGTCGTAATTTTTTACAAGTGCCTAGAACTGCCATAGAATTGCCAAAAATAAGTTAGAACGATAAAAATTCAAAGGGAAAAAACGAGGAGAAATGGGGAAAATTATGATACAGGAAAGATTAAAAAGGGACACATAAAACAAACTTTGAACACAACGCGCAAATAAAACGATAAAATGAATTATGAACTACAGTAAAAATCAGGTATCCGCGTAATAAAAGGCATTACGCGATTTACGGAGACTATTTGTACACGCGAATCTGGTTTCCCAGCGCGACGTATTTTTATTACATTTTTATCTAAATTTTGTGTTTCAATTACTTCGTAGGGGCCGTCATTTGTAGTGTCGGCCTTTCCTTTGATAATTCCCTTTTGATAGAGGACAAGTTCACCCGTTTGGAAGGTCTTCTCGCGAGCCTTCTTATCATACTGTAATTTCCTTTCGGCCGCCGATTTTTTATGGTTTTCGTTTATAGTTTCGGGTACTCTTCTCCTCAACAAAGTTGGAACGCCGAAAGTCCTCTCAGGTCGCGGGAGTTTCTCCAAACGAGTCCGCGACGCGAAGTCGAAAATACAAAACAGTACGAGCAATAAAAGGCGTCCGCTATCCTTCCACAGTTGCCACCAGTCTTCATCGAAGACGCACAGGAAAACGCGACCGGCTCGCAATAAGACGATTAATAATAATAATGAAACAAAACTGCCACGCGTCTAACATCGACTTTGCAGATGCATGCAAAACATTCACACAACCATTTATGTATTTTTTGAGCCAAAAATGTATATGACACAAACCGTTTTACTGGTTTGTTTGCCCAAGAATAAATGAAATCACTTTAACAACAAAGGAGCTTTAGAGAATAAAAGTGAGGTAGTTAGAGGACCAAAGGTCAGAGGAATTGACCCTCTGACACACTCTTATGTCTGAAAGTGTATTTGTGTCTGTTGTAGAAATTTTCTTTGAATAAATCACTTCTATTGCTGTATTTTTGTTGCTTTTACAGTGAATATAGACAGGAGATATTCATCCTCAAGAAGTCTGGAAATAATAGGAAAAATTGAAATTAAGGCACGTAGTTATATCAGCCTGTACAGGATACGCACATTACAAGTATAGGGCCAATGGACACTGTCAGGTGGTAGTAGAAAGTATAGGTGAGCATAAAAGTTTGAGACCACAAAAAGTAAAAATTCAGCTCAACTGTTACATCTTGAAGTGTACACATTCGTCTCTGGTGTAGAAGTTTTGAAACGAGAAAAGATAATATCAGAATCTAAAGTATCTCCAGGAGAGAATGACACCTTTGGACATCAATACCAGATTTAGTTCTGATGACTGAAAATTGCTATGTCTGATATTTACAGTTAACGTTGCTTGAATCATAAATTTTATATGCTTTGCTGAGAACTTGGTTGGAAAAAGCTCGTAGCCTGGCGATATTTCTCACAGCTTGAGGCCTGACCCGGCTCAACCTCCCGCAAGGTCAGACTGAGCAGCCCATTTAGGTCAGTTTGAAGAACATGCTCAACTCTCAACCGACTAGTTCTTGACTCCTACCCTTGGCTTTGTGAGTCTGAATTTGCAAGCCATTTAAGAGCCAAAAATGCCAGGCCACATTACTAGTAAGAGTTGATTCTGTGTAAAAAGTAGGTTACCTTGACTCCACTTTGACGTCCTACCTTTTGAGAAATTTCTCATTACCCTCAACTACAAGTATGTGAATTTTTTGTTGTAACTTCAAAATCATACTAAATATTGAGTTGAGTCTCACTCAAGCGATGCTAGAATGGTGGCCAGATGCATAGTCGTGGTTAAGCACTGAAACTCGTCGCCATCTACCTGCAAAAGACTAAGGATGGTGTTAGGGAGGTACCGATAATGGGTACTGTGGTAAGTGCAATTGCGGAGAGGTTGATCGGCTGCTACGTGCTTGATGCAGACATCATCGACGTCGGTGCCGAGGGGCCTAACATTTTCAAAATTGATGTGATCGCGAACAGCGAGTTTATAAATGGGGGAGATGGGAAATCCGAGTAATTCGATTAGTCTGTGCGTAAGGCCGCTCTTCATGGCCGAGGCAATGACTGCTTGAAGGCGTTTGGCGTCATTGTATAGCGATTTGGGTTGGAGAGACGGATCCTAGTCGTCAGACAGGTCTGGTGATTTGTTCCGTTTGTCTTTCTGCTTTTTCTTTTTCTGTTTGGGTACCTCCAGGGTGTTGAGGAGTTTCCAGTGAGTGGTATGGCTCAAAGTTTTCAGGTAATGAAAGCCGTTAGGTTGAGTGCCTAAACAAAAAGGCCCACCATGGTAGGACAATGTGCAATCATACATGAAAAATTGATATGCGGAAAGAACATCATCCCACATAATCACTGGTCAGGCGACTTGTGAGATTGTGGGGTAAATTTTATTGGTGGCATCGGCGGGTAAGATGTCCTGCAAAGAGACATTATGGAACATGGCGATCATCGTTGCCGCCAGTCGATCAATTTTGATTGCTTCCAACGAGTCGGTTGGGTACAATGAGGCAGCGCTGTAAATTTCTGGTATGAAGCTGTATCTGCCGAAAGTGAGGAAAGCAAAATTGGGTAGAAGGCATCGAGGGCAGCTTAGGCTAAGGTGTCGGGTTGCAAATACGACACATGAGGATTGTTGAAAAAGCATACAGCAGTGCAGAATTTTAGCGTAAGGCATGCTGTCAAGCAAAAGTGGAAATTCAAACATAAATTTTAGTAGTGTTTGTGAGAAAAGCATGTAAATTTCGCGATTCAAGTCAATTCCTACTGTAGTTATTTTATTATTATCTTAATTTTTATCGCTTCACTTAAATTTTGCACATATGGAACCAAACTGAAAATATTATCAATCATGCAAACCTAATCTCGAAAGATAACTTATAAACCTAATGAACCTTGAAATATCGGTTCAGTGGAAAATAAAAATACTGTACAAAGTAAGTATCAGAAGGTTCCGACCATATGGAATCCTCTAAGGGTTCAAAAATATATGTTGTATAAAATAAATGGGAGTTATGGCCGATCTTGAAGACAGGCCTCCTAAAACAAGATGAACTACCAGAAATGGAAGCAGATGGGTCAAAAGAGGCAAATAATCGCCTAGACCTCTTAGATAAAAATACAGTAACCTTTGCTCCTGCTAGAGCACACACATATGGTGTGAAATAAACAAAAACAAACATTAATCAAAAGATAAGATAGCAGAAGTTAATTAAACCAATCTAGCATGAAAAGCTGTATATAAGAGCCTGTAACTCTTATCCTCAGTTCAGTTCCGGTTCAGTCCATTCTAGCTCATTCAGTTCAGTATCTTCAGTCCAGTTCAGTTCATTACTGCATTTTATTTCGTTCATTTATTTGAATCGTTTACTTATTTCTAAATATATATCATTATATCGATAAATATGTACCGCCAACAGTACCTGAAGAATAGGTTCACACCCTATTTATTTCCAAGTATGTACTAGTGTATATTAAATTTGATAAGTTTCCAATAAATCTTAAAATTACAAATCCACTTGTTAAACTACCCAAGGACATAAGTATTCAGGGGCCAAATACCTGCATATCAAATTGTGTTATCCTTACAGCACTCCTACCTAGTTTTATTTTAAAGAACTTAGACCCTGACAATGCAACGTGGAGGCCCACATGGCTGAAACCCTAGCTTTTAGCCTGAATTTCTCTGGGATGAAACTGATGCACCGAGCGAGTTTATAGAGTGGTGGGGGATGGCCATGTTGCCGATTACGCGGTAAGCATCAAAGTGAATGGCTTTTACAATGGGATCCTTATTCTATTTCTGGCAATCTGTGTGGAATTGTGAACAAAGGAGGGCCTTAATTCCCGCCCAGTCATTGGCTCCAATGAAAGATATAATGATGGTGTGTTCAACATGGACTAGGGAGAATAATGGGGTCCAATCTTCCCATGTCGCAGTGAAAATTTCAAATATGAACATGGTACCACTCGGAAATGCAAGTTGGATGTAGCATGGGTAACTAGATGCCATGGGATCAGCTGACATGGAGATGGTGAACTTTAAACTTTTCATATCGCTGGCTACGATGGATTCAGTGTCCAAGCGGACCAAGGTGTAGCTCCAGAAATTTGGTGTGGGCTGGGGGGTGAGTGCTGCCCCCAACAAATGGGTGGTAGAAAGATCAGTGGTGGCAGCAGGTTAGGTAACGGGTTGAACAAGGAGACAAACCAACATTTGAGGTCAGTGGCATGGACCAAACATTTGACGTTGTTTTCTAAACAAGAGCAGGGGCGATATTCGACATTAAACAAAGTGGGTACTGGGGCCGAGGTAACAAAGTTTTCCGTGCAAAAGGTTGACTTTAGAGTTGAGCCGAGAAGAGCATTGTGTTTGAGTCAAAACGAAATGGTACATTCCCCCAGGCAGTTGTGACTTGGGCAGTTACATCACTGAGGCGGGCACATCTTGTCAACTTTGGATGGACCGCCAGAGGGGGGCAGCGAAAGTTGATGTACATGGCAGTCAAATCAGTAGCCTAATGATCAAGCTGTGGCTAATCATTATACCTAATGAGGCATAATGATTAGCCACAGCTTGATGATGATGGGATCCTGGCATCTGACCATGGGCTTTAATGGGAAGGGGTTAGGTATCCCATGGAGTCCCAAGTACAAGTTAGAGGACATGCACAGATATGAAAGCTAAAAAGAGAGCATGCCAAGATAAGGAAATACCATTGCAGCAGAAGCTGCTGCAATGGTATTTCTGCGGCTGTTGCTCTCCCCATTGCATGTAGCATTCATTTACATTCAAGGATTCTCGATAGGGCAGAGGCTCCTTGGTTGCAGACAATGTGTATGGCATTGTCATTGTGAAAAGAAAATTTTAGAGCAGTGGTAGGATGGGACTACTCGAGGCGAAAGTGAAAATAGGAATGAGTTAAAGTAAAAGTGAAGCCACTGAAAGGTGAAGAAAGTGTAAAGTTTGGAAAATGTAACACTATACCATGGACAGAAAAGAGCTTAAATTTAAAGAAGATACCCCCTCCCAAGTGGGGTAGTGGGTCTCGAGGAAGTGTGAATGACAATGGTGTAAAGTTGGCGTAGGGCTTGCGTCGGTGGAAGAGTCAATGGAAAATAGTGTAATCTAAACGGATTACACTGAAGAGTGTAGCCGGTGACCAGTCAAAGCCATCACCATAATCTAAAGCAAACAAAAGGATAAAGATTATGTACAACAGGGCATCATGAGCGGTGTATCACTAAATAAATTTTGAATCGAACTTGTTGTAGCAGTGAAGTGTGAGACTTATAGTGTGGACCACCTGCTTTGGAACCAAATGGAGCATGGTATGAATGGTTTCAAGCGAAGCATGGAGACAGTTTGTGGTTAGCCAGGTGCATCGAGTGAATTGACTGTAACAATATTTTTGGCTATGTGGGCAACATTCGTAATGATAAAAGGACCAATGTAATCAGATTGGATTTTATTGGCTTTTTGAGTGTTGGTCAATAGCATGAGGTCATTAGTGGCCGAATTGTGTACACTGGTCTTTTTATCAAAGTAGGCTTTGCTGAGGGTGGCAGCTTTTTTGAGGTTAGTTTTAATTGTTTCGTGCATTTTGAGTTGCCCTTGCATTAGGATGTGCTGATTTGCATCCTAATCGAGCAGCAAGGTTAGTCGGTGGGTGCAGTCCTAGTCGACTGTTATAGGCAGTTTATATCCTCGTAATAGGCTGAAAGGTGAGTGGTGTGTTGTGGTATGAGACATTGCATTATAGGCAAAGATGGTGTAGGGCACTTAGTGTTCCCAGTTGTCCATATCATCAGCGGTATACTTCTTGAGTTGTGCAATGAGGGTTTGATTGATTTGATTGAAAGGCTCCACCATGCCCTTACATTGAGGATGGTGACCGTTGTTTTAACTTTATGGATTTTGAGTAGTTTGCAGATCTCTTGCATTAATTTCGATGTAAAACATTCACCTTGTTCGGAAAGGAGGACGAGCAGGCTGCCCTGAGTAAGGACAACATTGTTGGCAAAGCATTCAACAATGGTTGACGCCTTTTGATCAGGAATGGGTGGATGGAAACCAATTTGGTGCAGTAGTCCTGAAATACAATAACATAAGGGCGTTTTTCACCTACCAGCAATATGTTCAGGATGTCAGTGGTGACAATTTTGAAGGTATGCATTGGGTGTATCGGCAATAAGGGTGGAGGTGGAGGCATTGGGGGTGATGTCAACTGGCAAATTTTGCAGATTTGATCCATTTGCAAACAGCTTCTTCCATCGGGGGCCACCAAAAATGAGCTTTGATGGCTGCAAGTGTGCGATTAGATCCTTGGTGGTTCAAAATTTTTGGGCTGTCGAATTGGTGGAGCATTTGGTCGTCCATAGATGCTGGAATGACTAACTGTCAGTTGTCTTTGATCTGGCGATGCAAAAGACCATCTTGGGTGAAGAAAACAGGAGGGTGTTTCATGGCGTTGCCAGTTTGAAGGGTGGTGATGATTTTGGTAATGTTGGAGTCAGCAGCTTGTGCTTGTTTGATTTCTTTGTCGGAGACAAGGGTTATGGTTTCAACTGGAGGTGGCGTGTAGTCGGCAGCTTTTTTTTTTTTTCTCCGAGCCATTGGAGCTGTTTGTGATCTGTGCGAACAATGACCTTTTGACCACAAATGTAGTGGCGGTACATCCCAAAACTGTAGACAATGGTGAGGCATTCGCATTCCGTTGTACTATATTGAGTCTCGGCATCGGTGAGCATGTGGCTGTTGTAGGCAATAACCCATTAGTCATTGCCATTTTCCTGGTACAAAATTGCTCTGATTGATGTCATACTGGCGTCAGTTTGTATGATGAATTGAGCTTTGCCATCATACACTGGGTAACGGAGGAAAGGTGAGGAGGTTAAGGCTTTCTTGCTACCCTCAGAAGCCTTTTTGTAATTGTCGTTAAATTGATAGTTTGAGTTGTGGCGGAGGAGTGGGTAAAGCGGGCTTGATAGTGTCACCAATTGCAAGATGAAATGTTTGCACGATTGCACTATACCTAAAAAACTTTGCATACTTTTTTTGGTTTGGGGAAATCATATTCCACAATTGCTTTGGCTTTTTCAGGATGGGGGGCGTTACTATTTGGGTTGACTAGATGTCCCAAAAATTTCACTTGCTGTGGCAGGAATTCACATTTATCCGGGCAGAGGGTTAAATTGGTGGCCCGAAGGGCATCGAAGATAATTTGCAAATGGTCTTCTTTGAACAAATTCGAGAAAATGATTATATTGTCAATATTAATGAAGCAAATTTTCCAAATATATGGGTGAAGGATTCTTCCCATTAGGTGTTGGAATTTGGCGGGCATGTTCTTCAAGCAGTTGTACAGCATTTCTTGGATATGGCCACTGATGATGGCTCTTTGTTCCATTGCGGCACAATAATAATGGCGATATACCAGTTTAGAGGTGCCGGTGTCAATGCCAATGGTCAACTTCTTCGTAAATGTTGGTTTGTTGCTGGGGAGGCTAAAGACATCACCATTTTGTCATAGAATGTGGAGGGCCTTTGTTTTTTGGGTGGTGGTCATGTAGGTTTTGGCAGTCATTTTGTTCAAGGTGAAATCCAAGTGTGGCATGGAAGCAATTTGTTGAGGGCGGCTGGTTCATGGTCCAAAGGTCACAGTCCACGGCGGGGGTTGCTACCTGATAGTCGGCAGAAGGTTTGGCGTATTTTAGTGCCTGTTTTGCCATGGCAATCAGTTGGTTAGGGCGGAGCTTGATGCTGTTTGGAGTGTTTTTAACAAATAGCAGTGGTCATTTGCCCTCAGTGACATTGATAATTGCCATTCTGATTGGAAATTCTGTGGCAATTTGATTGGTTGGCAATGGTTGAACGATCACATCAGGAATAGAAACAATTGTTAAGGGAAAAACAGTGCCATTTACCCTTTACTGACAATTTGGCAAAATGAAGAGGGAAGCTTGAGCAACAAGGAAGACAGGTTTGGCGAGCTCCATCCCCCATGACCAGGTTGAGAGTGCCATATTGGTTGTTTGGCTTCGATTTCTTCTGCTTCTTCTTCATCACAGAAACTTACTCTTTCCAGTTCTGGGATCTCCTCTAAAACCTTATCATGCAAGGCATTGAGGAATAGCTCTGTTTGCAGGTGAACCAATGTGATTACCTTGAGTGGTAGCTTGTCATCCTGTATTTCGATATAGTTATCTTTGAAGTTGAGAATCACGTGGATATCAGGATGCGCTAAGAAATCCATGCCAATGATGCACTGTTCATTATTCTCATCCTCAAGAATAACACATTTGATCATATGTTTGCCCAAAGCGGACTCCACGGTAACTATGACTGGGCTGTGGGCGTTGATGATAGCACCATTGGCAACTTTGATCTTGCCGCATATGGGGAGTTAATGTGATTGCTTGTTGAAAGCACACTTGACAAGGCCTGAGGACAACACAGAACATTGGGCGCCGGTATCAATAAGTCCGTGGGGGTTGGTGGTACCAAGCTTGATTGGTATTTGGAAGGCTCACATGGAGGTGTATTTTCATGCCAACATCTTTGTTGATGGCGTTACATTGTTGATGTGACAAATGGATGAGCGAATGTGGCACGGGTCGTGGGAGGCCTAGGTTGTCGCATTCCAACAGACAATTCCTGGGCTGATTATGGGTGCGTAGAAGTGATTTGTTTAGAAGGTATAACCATATTGGGGGTAGATAATGATTGGCTACTGGTGTGCATGTCTGGGCCAGTTGCAGGAATGGCAGAAGTGGATGGAAAAGTGGGGAGGGCGAGCCGAAGTTGGGAGAATTGCGAGCTGGCGCAGGACAAATCCATAGGGGTAGTGACATAGGGGGCCAGTGCGGCATTATAATGAATGTGTTGCTCCCACAGTGGCGTGAAATTGGTGTTTGGGTAGATGGTGTGGGTATTCTGAACAAGATCATTAGGGCAAGAGAAAGAGTTACCTTCCTGATAGTAGCTGCATGAGCTGCATGAGAGGTTTGAGCTTCTCTGTGGGGCTGCTAAATAGTAGTTTAGAAACAAAAATTAATTTGAAATTAATTGGTTGGACCTATTCCTAATATTAATAAATTAAATATAAATTGAGGCATCGAGGGGTGGGCAGCATAGGGTGGTCAGCTTGGATCCTGACGATTGTTCTGCTGAGCATTTTGTCGTTTGAGCCAAACACAATCTTTGGTGTTGTGTGTTCCTGATTGGTGAGCAGCACACCAAAGACCTCCTGATTGATTCTGAGCTGGGTGTGGTCAGTCTCAGCTTGCCGAGCAGTCTAAAGGGTTGCCATAGTTATGGCATGGTTGAGATTGCTGGCCAAGAGGCTGGTTTTGAGCATTAGATTGATATTTGTCAGAGCAGTGCCAGGATTAGAGTTCTTAGTGGTCGCGGTCCCAGAATTGAATTAGTTGTTCTAATAGCATCTCAGTGCCTGGTTGCGGTTATGGCAAAGGGGTTGTATGAGGTTGCTGAAAGGAAACATATTTGTTCGGCACCAGCATAGCACTTTGCCGTCCAGGTGGAAGGTGTACAGTTGTAGTAGGTGGAAGGTGTACAGTTGTAGTAGAATTCCTGAGAGGGATCCATGCTGCGATGGCAGTCAAAAAAATGGTTGAAAGGTTGCTGTGATTGTGGCCGGGCTGTGTCTGGCTCAGCCTGGTTCATGAGTATAAGTCGTCCTACAATTCCGATTTCGGTTTTGGTAGCATTGAGGATGCTGTGGGCTTTTGTGACAGGGTTGGCCAATTGTTGAACATTGGTGAAATTTTTGGCTTGCTCTCTGATAGTCAGTTGATAGAAAACAGGCATTTTAGTTAAAAAGGTGTCAATTACTTGTTCATGCCAAAAAGATTGATTTTCGTCTACTACAACTGAACATATGTCATTACCTTACTTAAAAATGGGGTGAGTTCCTCCCCAGCTTCGGGGGTGATGGATGCTAGTTCGCGCTTGAGGGTCATTTGATTGCAGTCAGGGTCAATTGGAACATAAGGAAATTTTTAGCCTCCTCGCACCCCATCATATCTTGTATCATATCACTCGGCGTGTCAGGGGTGAGGGGGGGAGTGCACTCATCTCCACGTGGTTTGATGCATCATATCTGAATTCGTTTTTGAGGCGAAAGAAGAAACCTAGTAGACGCTTATTGGTTCCGGAGCCATCGATTACAAGTGGGTGCATATTATCTACAATTGTCTTGATTCGGCTGTCTTCTTCTCAGTGAGACATGTGCGGGAAATCAAAACGAGGTTGTGGGTGATCATAATAGTCGTCTGATGGATAGTCCGAGAATTTGAATGGGTTGACTGCAGGCAGTCGACATGATTGAGGCGCGATGCAGGAAATTTCATCTTACCCGGGGATGGTATGGGGAAATTTGTTACTGTACAAGGTGTCGGTCAATGGTGCCTTCGGTTTAATGCATGCCCAGGATGGCCAAAGACCAGAACCAGTTCAGTTTCACAGAGAGTCTCATTAGGGATATAGATATCGGGCAGTTCCTTGCCATGAAACTGTGAGGTCACTGGCAGTGGTCGAGGTGTCGGCCCATTGTTAAGCACTACCATGGCAGCTGTGGTTGTAGAAATAAGCTATTGCATCTGTTCAGGGAGGGGGTGAAGCGTGCATTAGTGGCTTGAACTTGTTCCTGGATTTCACCTTGGATGCCTAATTGTTGGGCTTGAAATTGGTCAGAGACAGTGCTGATAATTTGATTGATAGTTTGAAATAGGCTTGACATTGTTAGTGATTTGCATGGCAGCAGTGCTAAGTTGCTCAAGGGCGTCACCTTCTTCTAACCAAAAATTCTGGACTTCATTTGCATTAGTTATGGCCAGGCTGCTGCTGTGATTATTTGTGGGTGCTTGGGTGGCCGCTGGGGCCAGTGGTTAGTCAACATTGATGAAGGAATTCGAGGAGTCGGTGCAGTCGATGGTAGGGTTAGTACTGGCATGTGCAGTGGTACAGGGCAGTGGTATCTGAGATACAGCAGATGCGCTAGCACACCTGGTGGCAGCAGTAGTTGAACTTTGATTTGAGGGTTGTGGCGCAAGCAGATTTGAGGGTGCGGGAGCAACGGTACTGGGCAGCGCTTGTGCTTGGGTGTTTCCATCTAATGAGGAATTGCTGAAAAGAGAAGAGGGTGGGTTAACGGGGGGGGGGGCTTAGCAAAAGCAGCGGAGCCAGTTGCATCCGATTTGTGGTTGGCAGCGGAATCATCTGGTCAAAATTCAAAGTACGGTGCCCAGCGTTAGAGGCATTGATGGAGCTTGATTGCGACGGATGGCATGTGTGGTCAGGTGGTGTATGGCCTACTTTTGGCATGTTTTTACCCAAATTATAGAAGCCTGGTTGGTAACCCTGGGCACAAGAGGCTTCTATAATTTGGGTAAAAACACACGCTGATGCTGTAATGCTTTTAAAAACCCTAATGAGCAACGTACTTTCAAACTTTTAAAACTCAATCAATCAGACTTTATTTTATAGTTTAGGATACTTGAGTGAGCACCACATTTCGTTGTGGATATACTTACAGTAGCATTCATCCCATCTATGCAAAATTGTATGGACCCAAGGTATGCCAGAATTCTAAAGAAAGATTGATTGAGAATCATTCTTCTTTCATAGTTTAGTTTTGTTGCATGCATGTCTGGTGATTATAAGGATAATCGGGGACACCACAGCAAGATTATATTTACATATTATTTGTTGCTTACCCTAAAAGTGGAAGTGGGAACTGACGTGGGCGGGTGAATTGACCCTATGAGGATGTTACCCTTCATAGGCATCAAATAGTGAGTTTCTACTTTTAAGTTTAAGGAATTCTATGTGCTTTCTGTTGCAAGCTTTGGTTGTATTCCAGTTACTATAGCTTAGCTTATGCAGTAGCTGAAGGTTCTGCTTATTCTGCTGAAGAACTGTTGCACTGAATAGACCTTCACTTATAGGAAACGCCATTGAGTGACCTACAGTAATCAGTCATGTATAGAACAATAGCCTTTACTTATTTTCCTGACGTCTTTTGACTTGAGCTGAGACATAGACACAACAATCTCACTTAGCTGCTGGAATTGAGTCATTTTCCGAATTAATTTGTTGAGTGTCTTGAATTTTCCTGCATGGCGAATCGAGGAAAATTATTCTTCATTTAAATTTGTTTGATGTAAGTAAAAAAAAAACCATATTAAGTTTTATGATTATGACCATTGCCTTCATCCAAATCAATCCTGCTTATCAGAACTAATTTTTTGTCTTTGCAAGAAAATTAATCCTAATTTGAAATCCTCTCACAGAAGAAAAAACATAAAACAATACTAATTCATCCGAATTTTACAGAATAGAACAAATTTTACAATGTATTTTCTAATAGACTTGATAGGAAGTAGGCTTTGTCGAAAAATTACAAATCTTACAATTATGGAACCATAAATTGAAAAAAATTTATTTTATTTATCCATACAATTTAAAGCTTAGAAGATTTGGGTGCCTGGAAGACTGTGTAAGGGATAAACATGTTGATCCTGACCCAATAATGCAGATATCTTCTTCGTTTTTGGAATTTTGATCCAATTTCTGCAATTATCTAAATTCGAATCTGATCTGAAATTTTTGAATCTAGACCTAATTAGTACATTTTTCGACGTCTCTGAGCTCAACGAATTGCAAGAAATGTAAAATCTGTTATCGAAATTGAAATGCTTTTCAATAAATTTTCTTCTTTTTTTTTTATTTCAGCTGGTTCTAAGCAGAGTGAATGAGGCTGATTAATGACAGATTGGTGGAAGATTTTAGTCTGACAAGTGTTTGGTGGGTTGACTTAACTAACCAGCTAGAGAGCTACAATATTCCAAAGCGTCATATTTTATAAAATATATTGCAAGTGAAGACCCACTCAGCAGCTAAGTGAGGGCCTCCTCCACTATTCATTGTTTTTTTTTGTGAAAGGATTTTAAATCATAGCTGGAAACGATTATGTCAGTAAAATCAGTTAAACACATAGCTCTTACTGCACATTCTCGGTAACTCTCCATCAAATGTTTAGAATAGTTTAGATTATCCTAAGAAAGTAGACTAATACTTGCTATTCAGGAAATAACTCATAATAACTACAAAACATTCACCCAAATTTCTGGTGTGTGGTCAGTTTTATTAGCAATTAATCACATAATCAATTTTTTGCTTACAAAAACTTCATTCTTCGGTTTTGCTGTCTAGTTTTATTTCGTTTATAGAAAAAATTATTCGGATTAAAGGCCCTGTCATACTTCACAGCACGGTACTGAACGGTACCGCGCAGCGCCGCGCGGCGCTGGCCGGTGCCACTTTTTAATATGGATAGAACAACCGGCGCCGCCCGGTACCGCTTTTGAAGTATGAACAGATTTTTGTAATTTTTGCGGCGCAGCCATCAAGTTTCAACTGAACCAAAATTTTCGAACAAGTTATGTGTTCTAAAGTTGCCGCATACTGTTGTTGTAACATATTGTTGCATACTGTGACATCTATACATGTAGTTCAATCATATTTTTCACTTGAATGGTGAATTCTGACACTTGTCAAATTAGTTTACCAAATTGACTATTCAATTTTCAATGAAGATTTACTAAGAAGTTGATCACTTAATTTGCAATGAAGACATTAATGTGTAAAAATTATGAATATGCAAACTAGGTGTAAACATGTTCCTACAGTAAGTGCACTTGCACATTTTGATTGTGTCCTTATTCCCCCAACGTTCCCTTTCAGCAAAAATCCCGATTGTCCGGAAGTCCCTATTCCTCGTAGGTCCCGATTCTCCGAATAATGAATAAATTTCTTATTTCTTTGAAAAATGCATTAATCCCTATTCCCTGAACGACCCGATTTCCCGAACACTAGGAAGAGGATGGATCCCCATTGAATCTGGGTCCTAGACAACAGGTCCGACCGAACCCAGATCAGATCTGGATCCTGTATATAGCACAAATGTTAATGAATAATCGTATATATATACAACTTTTCAAAATCAATTTATATAAATTGATATTTCTTAGCAGTTCAGAGCTATTTATCGTTGAAATGAGAAGCAAATTGAAGCAAGAGCCCAAAATCTTTAGACTAGGCTTTTTTGCAAGCTTCTATCTGCACCGTGCAGGAATGATTGATTTTTATTTTTCTTTTGCACTTTCTATTTTTCAATTTTTTCGCAATTAATCACTGGATGGGTGCTGAAAATCGATTCCAACTTCTTTCCAGACAAGTGATGCAATATCACAAAATTAAGCGACAGATTTATTCATTGAGAATGGAAAGTATCAGAAAACGGAAATAGATCATGTTGAAGTGGCGTCAGAGAATATTCAAAATGAACAACGAACAGCATTTAGTTCCTGTCTGCTTATTTCAACAACTCTAACCATACTGAAGAACACTAAATTTGCATATTTTTGTTTGTGTGGTTCAATGGTATCATGCATTTCTCCTAGCGAGCAATCTGCTCAATATAATTTCTCAATTAGAAGAATTGATAACTATTTTTACTTGAAATACTTCGTGTTCAATCTTGCAAAAGTAATCTATCATAGAATCACTAAAATCTGAAAGAAAAACTGCATAAACAAAAACAAATTCAGTATTCTCGAGAAAATTAAAAAAAATTTCACATCATGACTTCCGGTTGATGTTTTAGGACATCAAAGCTTCCCGACAGTGAAGCATATGCAGTACAATGTCCACGAAATTGAAGTAGCCAATTGTTAATCAAAATCAGTTGCCATTTCTTTCTTGTATATTGTATTTCCTACTTGTATACTCAAGTTTCAATTGCCTATTAGTTGTAATTCTCAAAGCTTAAACCCCATGAGAAGTCAAGCTTTGACTCGCAAATGAGGAAAATTTATTTTTTCTAGAGTTTGGACAAGAAAAGCATCAGTAAGATAGCATACCTGGCTTGTGTCAAGTGCCGACGGATTTCGTCGAATGTCATGTGATTCACATCACAATTTTTCGTTATGTTTTACGTTACGTTTTGTGTTACAGTAATTTGCATCAATTTTGTGTTTCGTTTTTATACTTTTTACATGCAATTTATGTGTGTACTTTTCATGTTTTATTGCTGTTGCTTTTGCGCACATTTTATTTCCGTTTTGAATTGTTATTTTTGTTACACACGTAGACTACGGTATGTGCCCGCTAGTCAAGAATTTCTGTTAGAGATAAGCTTTCCGAGCTCATGGCTGTAATTGGAGCACAACATGCACCTCTTATCAGTAAAAACTAGGGACGTTTCGCAACATGAAACGACTAGTTCGAAATTCTCACTAGTGACGTTCCTATGTTAAGCATTGAGAGTGGAAACTCACCCCAATGCTTAATGTTGAGAACTTGAAAATGTCTATGTGACCGTAGGCATCTTCTGCAACGATTTCCGCTGCAGAAGTTAGCTTAGGGGAGTGTTAACTCTGCCCAAGGCATACTGTAGTTTATGGAGCCCTTTAAAAGGGCATGTTTCGTCTTTTTGTCACTCATTATTGGGCCTAACTGGTGTTTCGTCTTTTAGCCTTGCATCCACATTTGCGGTCGTCGACTTTTATTATATTTTTATATTGTCAACTGCGTTCGCTGCTCGTCCAATAAAATTTGCATATTTCTGCCTCCGGCCTCCTTATACATTACCACTACAGTAACCGGACCGTAGGAACCCGTCCCCGTCGCTGTTAATCGTGGAACACCGTTGCCCTCGCAGAGGAAACGTTTGTTACCGCCGCCTGCCGACCAGCAGCTGCATTACCCTACGCCGAATCGCTCGGATTCCCGTTCCCGTACATGGCCATCTGTAGGACCCCGTTTTGACCCCCAGCACCTGTCGCCTAGCGCTGAGGAGGTTAAGAAGAGGATCAGTGAGTCTTCTCAGGGGTTATTAGTGTTGAGGGTATATTTGTGGGAGTCTCCCCTAAGCTAGTTTCAGACCCTTAAGGTCAGGGCCAATAAGGGGATTTAGGTTAACAATCGGGTCCCCTACAGTACGCCATTCTTCAAATGGCACCGTCCCCCATTCCGGTGAATGAGGACTAGGGATTGGCACCCCTGACCCGGCCTCGTTATCCATTATTCTACAGCATAACCCTAGGACAAGGCCGAGGTACACCATAAGTTTACCTGTGGTAGTACCAGCTGGGTTAGGTTCCCGAACTGAAGATATAAACAGAGCCACCCCACGGGGTCACAGCATGTCACGTACAGTGTCATGGCCATATTGCCTATGGGATATGGTATGGGTTTTCCCATCAATACCAATCTACTTAATGTGACATAGCACCCATTCAGTTAATGTGACATGGCCCGGCTGGAAAATCGACCTTTAAGTCTGACTTCACAGTCCTTGGGAACTAACCTTTTACCTTTTGAGTGAGATACCTCTTTCAATTAGGTAAAATTTCGGTTTGAGTGGGGAAACCTCTGTCAGATCATGAGAATCGCCACTTGAGTGGGGAAACCTCTCTCAGGTCTGCTGATTCGCATTCCAAGTGGGATTACTGACCCTTAGGATGAATATATCTGCCCTCATGTAAGCTGATACGCCGGTAAGTAGGTACACTACTCCTTAGGTCGGAATAGGCCCTTATGTTCGAGTTTAATGAAAACTCAGATAGCACTGCATTTGAGTAGAGTTTAATTATTGTAGGTCGGGATTTGCCCCACGTGTGATTAATTAATGATTCTTGCGTGTAAATTAATGCCTTATGAGTATAGTAACTCCCGTAAGCTTTAACATATCCCCCTGGTGTCAGATTTCCCCCAGAGTTGTTCCCCAAGAGTCATCAATTCCCAGAGTTGATTCAATAGAGTATTCTGCCTAAACCTCCTCTGAGCTGCATTTTTTCTGTCTTTCCATTTTTTTCCATTAATTTGGGCTCCATCCACTGCATGTGATCGGATAGGTTACTGTAGCGCTGCATGGCCTGTTGGTTACAGTACAACTGCGATTTGCAGGTACACTAACTACAGTATACCTGGGTACGGGTACTTGAGTATCACAGCCCTTGAGGTTTTCACAGCCCCTGAGAGTTTCGGGATCTCCGATCACGAGGTACAGTGCACCTTCCACTCTTGATTCTGGACGTCAAGTGTGGTCTAGATTTGTTATCTGTGTCGGGTATGTGTGTCAACACACTTTTTCAGCTTTTTCTTATCTTCACTGAGCACTACCCAAGTTGCTCATTTTCCAGCCAAACAAGCCAAAATTTTACTGTTGACACATATAACACCGTACTTAGCAGATCACATCACTTATCTCTTGAGCCTAAAACTTTATTTTATTTACGTTACTTTTTCTTTTCTCAGTCTTCTATGCGTAACGTGTGACCCAATTATCATAACTTTTTCACCCAATAACTTTTTTTATCTCAAAAATCAACTCAAATAAAAACTATTAAAATTTATCCTTTCTTTTTCTTTCTCATCCAAAACAAAGAAAACATTCTCTTTCACTTCTATTCAAATTTCTCAGAAAAAAAAAACTTTCTCTCTTACCGGTCACACATACGTCATAGTTGGCAACCGTTCAGTAGGTCATTTTTTATTATTTTTTTCCACTACTGTATGGTCTTCTCTTCTTCTCCTTTCTCTCTCTCTAGGTAGTTGCATGTGGTGAAGATCTCACTGATCCTGACCACTGACGTCAGCAACAACTACTTATTGGGTTGTTGTTCTGCAGTGATGTGTCTTGGCGACCCTACCTCTGACGTCTGCAACTACCTCACATGCTGCTGTTGCACTGAGGCGTGACTAGCAAGGTCATGCCTCTGACGTCAGCAATGGCTGCATAGCATGTGGCCATTTAAGGGGTTGATGGTTCTCTATGTCCTCCCCCTACGTCTGCAACAGCTGCATCCCTTGCTGTTGCTTTAAGGGGTGGGTGGCCCTCCGGCTCTACCTCTGACGTCAGCAATGGCAATGTAACGGGTTGTTATTGCGGGATGGTGACCATATGGCACTGTCTTTCTGAGGTCTGCAACAGCAGAGGCTCGTGTTGTTGCACTAGGACTGGTCAGTTATCCCGGCTTCAGTCCTTGACGTCAGCAACAACAATGCACCGTATTGTTGTTCGTAGATGTGAGGCCTTACAAACCACACATCTGGCGTCTGCAACAACTGCATCTCATAAACTGAGACTCAGCTATTACCTTTTGACATCAGCAATGGCGATGCTCCGTGTTGTCATAGCAGGGTTGCTGGCCTTAGGGCCCTATCTACTGATGTCCACAATGATAAATCTCTATTCCAGTATCAGAATTAAGACTTTACAGTCTTATTCTGGCCTCAGCAACGGCGATGCCCCATATTGCCATAAAGAGTCTGTAGCCGTAGGCTCTTACTTTTTGGCCTACATACTGCAATATGAGATTATGGCACTTACATCCCAGTCACCTGAGGTCAGTAACGAGTGTGTGGTGGTGTACATCACATCTTCTGACGTCAGCATCGGGTTACTGTGGGTTTCCAAGATGCCACTTGAGTCTTAGGTGATGATGGTAATATTACTTTCCCGCCTACGGCTCTTGTCTAAGGGGTGTGTCTGTTTGTCACTGGTGCCTGGGAAACATCAGTCAACATGCTCACACAACCTGAGATGCACTCGGTCCGTGATACTGATCAGGTTGTCCACCAGGGTAGCGGCACTGATGGATCAGCACGTGACTTTCTTCTAAGCTTTAACTGCAGGTTCGAACGGGTTTACACTCGGCCTCAGCTGGGTTGGTTGGTCAACATATGCAACCGTTGGGCATTTGCAGTCAGTACTGCCTGTGTCTAACAACTGCAAGGGTTGGCAACCTTCTTGTAAATTTCTTATCTGAATTCTCACATTTCTTTCTCATCTATGATCTTCTTTAGTGCCCCTACCAGAATAATTCCTCAGGAATTATGGCACAGCCACTGGTTGGGCCTAAAGTGTAAAAGGCCCCCCTGTATTCATTCCTTTACACTCAAACGCCTTCGTTAGCTGGCCTAATAATGTCCGCACTAGAGTCGCCCTTAATCCTGAGTCCGCCTCCGTTGGTTTGTCCCTTAGCATAATATTTTGCTAGTCGGCCTAAGCAAAGGTGTTCGAGTCCGCCTAAACATGTTACAACTAAGTCCGCCTTAGCCCCTCATTTTACACTCATTTATTGGAGACAGACTGTACCCCTGATCTCAAGATGCATTGAGCCTAGCCTCGATTCATAGGAGGAAGCCTGCATTTCCCCACCTCCATTTTGGCGTAGCTGGGCCTACTACGCATCCAGGGAAGATTTAATTTGACCCAGAGGTTGTTCGGATTGGCCAAGGACTCCATCCCTGACCCCCTCAACGCCAAACTGAACTACCTGGCTCAGCAGATCAAAGAATCGGAAATTAACAATTTTCAATTCATGTGGCTTGAATTGTGTTCTCATGCTCAATGCTACCTTGATCTGACTTGGCAGTTGCTTCGTTTTGACCCTACACTAGCAGCCTGGGCATTCCTTCAAAGGAATGATCTGATGGTGGAATTTACGGGTGAAGCACTGATGATATGGCCCTGTCAAAAGGTCAACACCACTTATGTCTACCATTCGTACCGAGTGGGGGACACCTGTTACAAGTATCTACCCGTACAGGTTGGCGGTACCATTTATTTTGCCACCCCGGTGGCCCAGATCTCACTAAATTCAGCCCAAAAGTGCCATGTGACCATCACTTTACGGGGATTTTCAAAAATCGCTCAGGCTGGTTTACTGAGTCTGGCACGGTCCATGTGAGCCACATTCCGCTTGAACTGTTCTGGAAACAGCGCTTCAAGGGCACTCACTTTGACGCCCCTGCACTCTTTCACGATCAGTTGGCAATGACTCCTTCAAGTTTTGCTTTCTTTAAACAATACGTTTACAAGACTGAGCAAATTGAAGCAGTCTTAAACCGGTTGGTCAATTACACCGCTGGTCTATCCCTCCAACCAGATACTATTTCTCAAGGGGTTGCAGGGGTAGGGACTGACATCAAAGCCTCACTGGAAGGTGTTGGTCTGGCCACAAACCACGTGATTACTGGTCAGCAGCACAACCTCATACAGGGCTTACAGTCTCTCTTGAGTGGACCAGTGCAGTTGATCTTTAACATACTAGTCACGCTGGCAGTGCTGGCCGGTACAGGATTTCTCATCTATGTTGGGATCTCCTATTACCTCAGTTATCGCCTGTGGAAAAGACAGGTTCGGTTTGTTAGCCAATACTCTCCATTGAACCTCCTCCGGAAAGTTCAACATTGGGTAGGTTTTCATTACGTGCAGAACGATGTGCCAACTCAGTTAGACAGGATCACTCTGTGTTTTGTCGTACTGGTTGACCACAAGGAAACTCCTGCTTTCCTTGACACTGGTTGTCCACGGACCATCATTAGTCAATGCCTTCACAAAGCCTTGATTAAGGAGAGTCCGAAGGTGGCGATGGCTTTCCAGCAACATCATGACTTTAACCCATTGATGAGTATCAATGGAAAAGCTGTTTATACTCTCCTATCAGGACCATATGAGATCATGTTGCCCGGAACCCGTCAGCCACACACTAGAGTGGATATACATCTCCATGTGTGTAAGACTACGTCTCCTTTCTGGTCACCAGTCGATCTGATTGTCGGATTGGACTTTCTAGAGCAATTCCAGAATATCACGTTTGACTACCAACAACAAGTCTGTCGATTGAATGCGGTAGAACTGCCACTTCTTTTGACAGCGGCTGAGATTGATCAGGTCGAACCCTGGTGGGAGAACACACGTTCACTGTCAAGGGCCTCCCACAGGTCCGGGTCTCGCTCAAGATCAAGGACTTCGTCCATTTCTGGGCCACCCTCGTGAGCTTCCTCTGTTGTCTCATCCCATGGGTCAACCAGAGGAAGTAGAACCTCTTCTAGACGGGCTATCTGATGTGCCTGCATCTCCTGTACTAGAAGTGCCACCACTCTCTGATGTTGAGGTCGAATCACTGGGAGCTACTCAGAGCTCAGGAGAGAGATCGGATCATGTACTCACTGTTCAGGTTCATCCCACTCCTCGGACCAATTGGGAAGCCTCGGTTGGTTATGCTCTGGTAGGATTACTCCGAGGCACTGGTTTGCCAATACCGAGGCGAACCGATGCGCCAGAGTCGAGTTTTGATGACTCCATGCCTGACCCAGGTCATGTAGTGTCAGCTTTCTACCCCACTGAAATGAGGACCCCTCATATCAAGGTTCTACTGATCAATTGGGTAGAAGCCAAAGCTCTAATTGATACAGGAGCAGTTTTCTCGCTCCTGGATCACAAGTTGGCGGTTCAGTTACCGGACTTGGTGCTCACAGAGGCTAGGGCTCACCCCATAGCAGCCAATGGGTCTCCGATCCTACTGCTAGGCGCTGCCTACGTCACAGTGACAGTGGCTGATGTCTCTGGACGGATTCAGGTCCAAGTTCAAGAGAATTGCTCAGCTGAACTAGTCTTGGGGACGAACTTCCTCGGACAGTTCAATTGTGTCAGCTTGAACTGGGAGAAATCCTTTCTCCAGTTCAAGGAACTTCGAATCCCGTGTGAGGGCCTCATTCACAATCCTCCTTCCGCTCGTGGGGCACTACCCTTGCAAGAGTCGATTGTCCTTGAGCCTCACTCATTGACACAATTCACTGCACCTGTACCTGCATTATACGCAACTGTACCAGGAGTAGCTTTCTTTCCTAAGCCTCTTTTGGGGCAACAACGAAGTGTGTACTTTGCTGGTACTGTGAGTACTGTGTCTAATGGTCCCATACCCCTACAGGTAGTTAACCGGAGTACACACTCAGTGGTTCTCTACCCGCACACGACCATTGGTCATGTGCAGATGCACACTGATTCCTCACTGGGATCAGTGGTCAAGTCTGATACCACTCTTGACCGTAAGTGGGTTGAGGCGAATGCTGTGATATCTTCTGATATCTCCTCACAGGATAGAGCAGGATTCCTTGATCTGCTGGTCGCATTTACTGACCTCTATGCTATTGATAAAAAGGACACAGGTGTGCACCACGAGATCAGCACGGGTGACGCTCACCCAGTCCGCTGTTTCCCTTACCGCACCGCGCCCATGGAAAAGGATCTCATCATACAGGAAGTCAAAGGGCTCCAGGAAAAAGGCATTATTCGGCCTAGTACCTCACCCTGGGCTACTAATACCATCCTGGTTCGCAAGAAAAATGGGTCACACCAGATGTGTGTCGACTTTCGTGGTCTTAACGAGGTCATGAAAAAGGATGTCTATCCTCTCCCATGGATTGATGATATCCTCGACACACTCAAGGGTATGAAATACTTTACTACCCTTGATCGGGCTAACGCCCACTGGTCTATACCTATTGCCGAGGCAGACAAAGAGAAAATGGCATTTAATACGCCTATCAGACTTTACGAGTTCAACTATCTGCCTTTTGGTCTTCGCAATGCACCTGGGACGTTTCAATGTCTCATGGATCTGCTTCTCACAGGATTGCAGTGGCGCACTGCACTGACCTATCTCGATGACATCTTGGTGTTCAGGAACTCTCACCCCCAGATGCTTGAGCACCTGACAGATGTGTTTACGCATCTCCGTCAGGGTGGAATGAAGCTCAGACTGAGCAAGTGCAAGTTTTCACACTCTGAGGTAGAATATCTCGGGTACCGTATCTCACAGAAAGGTCTCGAGCCGGATAAAGTCAAATTGGCTGCCGTCCAGGATCTACCCATTCCACAAAACGCCAAAGACATCAAGTCTTTTCTTGGTCTTGTGTCTTTTTATAGGCATTTCATCCCTGGTTGAGCTCGGCTCAGCGAGCCTCTGACCAAGCTCTTACAGAAGGAAGTTACCTTCCTGTGGTCAAAACCTCAGCAAGTGGCATTCGAAGAACTCCGAAGGCTGTTGTTGAACCCTCCTGTCCTGCGCCATCTGGACTTTATGAAATCCTTCATACTTCAAACTGTTGCAAGTACTTCGGGGATAGGAGCAGTTCTGAGCCAGTTAGATGAAAATGGATACAACCATCCTGTTGCGTACGCCAGTAGAGGGTTAAGAGCAGCTGAGAAGAACTACACTATTACGGAGTTAGAGACTCTCGCTGTTGTCCATTTTGTTAAGCACTTTCTGCCTTACCTCTTTCAACATGAGGTGGTCATTCAGACCGATCACACTGCTGTTAAGGCTGTGTTAATGAAACCGAACCCTTCGTCCCGGATAGCTCGGTGGGGCCTCGCGTTAGCTGAATTCAAACTGACTATTCGGCCGCGAAAAGGTCGGTCTGATGGTAATGCTGAGGCATTATCACGCCTTCCTGATCCTAATTCCCTTGCCGGGGAGAGTATCGACGATACTCCCCTATACAGACCGGAGGGAGAAGTTATGATGATCTCGGATGGTGCGCAGCGCCTGGCGAGTTCATCCCAAAGGACCACCAATGGTGCGCAGCACCTGGCGAGGTCTGAGTCTTATGCAGAGATATCACAGGATGCGCAGCACCACGACCTTCTCGCAACTCAAATTAAGGATCCGGAATTAGCCTCCATTCTTAGGTCACTAAAACCCTATGGTGACCAGAATGATGTTCATGGCTACCACGTGTTGGATAACATCCTTCAGAAGTGGACAGGCGAGTCCAACAAGATTGTTGTCCCTCGATCAATGGTTACCACCATTATTGAGGCTCATCATAAGGACATTCTTGCTGAACACTTTGGTGCCAAATGCACCACCAGGCTTATAGCCGGCAGGTACCACTTGCCCTCCCTCGGTACGGACGTCAAGTCCTTTTGTCAGCAGTGTGATCTTTGCCAATGGAATAAACCCGCGAGACAAAAGACCCGTGCAACTCTGAAACCGATTACCATTACTGGGCCGTTTCATGGAGTTGGTGTCGACTGTATGAGATCAATGACCACTAGTGAAAATGGAAACTGTTTTATTGTAGTCTTTATAGACTACTTTACTAAATGGGTCGAAGCTTTCGCTACTCTGGACATTACTGCGCAAACCATAGCACGACTTTTTGTTACACAAATTGTCTGCAGACATGGGGCACCGCAGATTCTTCAGTCTGATCGTGGCACTGATTTCACCTCCAAATTGATGACTGAAATCACTGCCATTTGTTCAACTAAGAAAACCCACTCCACCGATTATCATCCCATGACAAATGGAGAAGTGGAAAGAGCTAATCAAACGCTAGCTACACGGTTACGTATGTATGTCCACCAAGGTCATACTGATTGGGATGAACACCTGCCGTATTCTGTGTTCGCTGTCAACATTAGCATGAATGAGTCCACAGGGTATTCACCCTTTGAGCTCATGTATGGTCGTACACCCATGCTATCTGTTGATGCAGCACTCTCATTCAACCCTCCGGCTCATATCATAGATGTTTCTACTTATGATATGGAGGTCAAACAGCATTTTACGAATGCCTTGACCTTGATCCAGAGCAGAATTGAGAGATCACAGGCGGCTTATGCTAGGTCCTACGACCGCATTTCACAAGATGTCTCATACAAGGTTGGGGATCAGGTGCTCAAACTGCGCACCACCAGCAAAGGTGATCTAACGCCTAAATTGCTGCCCATTTATGATGGGCCCTACTTTGTGAGGAATGTAGCACATCCCAATGTCACCATTCGACTTGAGACGGACCAAGCGGATACTGAGCATGTCAATGAGCTCAGACGCTAGGTGTCACCTGCCCAGCCTACAGAAGCAGAGGATATACCTTCTACTCCACAGGTGATCGAGACGGCACCTTTGTTGATTCCATCAACAAACAGAGATTTTACACAAGATCTCATTGACCCACATCTTGATGCAGAGGTCTCCAACCCGTAATCAAATGGCTTTTCTCTTCTTTACTTACGGACGGGGTCATCCTTTTTCGAAGGACCACCCTGCCCCTCACATAATACCCACTCCTGTTCCATGCTGGAATAGCAGTGTAAAGAAGAGAATGAGTAGCGATCAATGCATCTAAACTAGGGTATTGCCCCATATCACAGGCGCATCCCTGCGATAGCCTATATCTCGTCTCTAAAATTTTCAGATTTCAGAAAAAATTCAGATTTCACAAATCAATCGACAATTGGCAACTTCACCGAAGGGATCAACTGACGTCAGCAACTCCACCCATCTCCAATGGACGTCAGCAACTCCACCCACCATTGACAAAATTCCACAAGCCAAAACACACCGAAAAACCACTGGACCATGGACTGCCCGCCGTCACCATCACCTGAACATTTGACTTTCACCGACATGCGCACAAGGACGAGGACACCCTTTTTCAAAGGACCCCCATGTCACATGCTGACGGATTTGGTCAAACGTCACGTGATTCACATCACAATTTTTCATTATGTTTTTAGTTACCTTTTGTGTTACAGTAATTTGCATCAATTTTGCGTTTCATTTTTATACTTTTTACATGCAATTTATGGGTGTACTTTTCATGTTTTATTTCTGTTGCTTTTGCGCACATTTTATTTCGGTTTCGAATTATTATTTTTGTTATACACATAGACTACGGTATGTGCCCGCTAGTCAAGAATTTCTGTTAAGCTTTCCAAGCTCATCACTGTAATTGGAGCACAACGTGCACCTCTTATCAGTAAAAACTAGTGACGTTTCGCAACGTGAAACAACTAGTTCGAAATTCTCACTAGTGACGTTCCTATGTTAAGCATTGAGAGTGGAAACTCGCCCTGATGCTTAATGTTGAGAACTGGAAAATGTCTATGTGACCATACGCATCTTCTGCAATGATTTCCGCTGCAGAAGTTAGCTTGGGGGAGTGTTAACTCTGCCCAAGGCATACTGTAGTTTATGGAGCCCTTTAAAAGGGCATGTTTCGTCTTTTTGTCACTCATTATTGGGCCTAACTGGTGTTTCGTCTTTTAGCTTTGCATCCACATTTGCCCTCGTTGACTTTTATTATATTTTTATATTGTCAACTGTGTTCGCCGCTCGTCGAATAAAATTTGCATATTTCTGCCTCTGGCCTCCTTATACGTTACCACTACAGTAACCCGACCGTAGGAACCCGTCCCCATCGCCATTAATCGTGGAACCCTGTCGCCCTTGCTGAGGAAACGTTTGTTACCGCCGCCTGCTTACCAGCAGCCACATTACCCTACGCCGAATCGCTCGGATTCCCGTTCCCGTACATCGCTGTCCGTAGGACCCCGTTTTGACCCCCAGCACCCGTCACCTAGAGCCGAGGAGGTTAAGAAGAGGATCAGTGAGTCTTCTCAGGGGTTATTAGTGTTGAGGGTATATTTGTGGGAGTCTCCCTCGGAAGTACCCTCAGTTAAGAAAGCCCTCAGACCCTTAAGGTCAGGGCCAATAAGGGGATTTAGGTTAACAATCGGGTCCCCTACAGTACGCCATTCTTTGAATGGCACCGTACCCCATTCGGGTGAGTGAGGACAAGGGATTGGCACCCCTGACCCGGCCGTGTTGTCTGTTATTATACAGCATAACCCTAGGACAAGGCCGAGGTACACCATAGGTTTACCTGTGGTAGTTCCAGCTGGGTTAGGTTCCTGAACTGAAGATATAAACGGAGCCACCCCAGGGGGTCACAGCATGTCACCTACAGTGTCATGGCCATATTGCCTATGGGATATGGTATGGGTTTTCCCATCAATGTGACTGATCACCAATCTACTTAAAGTGACATGGCTCCCAATTTCAGTTAATGTGACACTTGCATGTATTTCATTGTTTGGATGTTTATAACGTGTTCTTGAAACTTTGTAGTGTGACATAGTTATGAAAACGTTTTTTAGGCGTAATAATTTAAAAATGGAGTGATCAATGTGGATGACTGGTGGTGGATACCTCAAATTTCAAGGCTAAATTTGAATTTAAATTGTTTTGAAACTAGTTTTCTTAGGTTTGAAGCAATAGAAAATTTGAAGTGTCTGAATTTCAATTTTAGTTATTTCATGGCACATTGTTGTGTGGCATATCCGTCTTCGCCACAATATTTTTCGATTGATGATGGGGCAATTGACTGAAGACCCCTACTTCATTTACAGCTGATATAAGGAGAACAATATTAAATTGATAACTGAAGAAGGAATGATTGCAACCATGCACAAATTCATGTGCAATTATTTGATGGCAGCTCGAGGCTAAAGGAAATTAAAGCCTAGGAGATGCTTACAATTACTCTGTCTGATGCTTGCAGCATCTATTGACCAACTGGACATCGTTTAATAGAAATAAAGATGTGAACAACCATGTCAATGAATTGGCAGTTGAAGCACATCCTCAGGGTCTGTCTGTACCCCCTGATGTGGTTTTTTAGTTTTTGTACTTTTGTTTTTTATTGATACTGATTTACTATTTTTACTAGTGTTCCTGGTCCCATTTTCAATCATATTTTGCATGTACTAGTTTATTGTTATATTTTTTCAAGTAAAATTAGCTGCATTTTTCATATTGAGTGACTGATAACTGTTAAAGACCTGTCATACTTCACCGCGCAGTGCCATGCGGCATCGTGGAATGCTGGTTGTCCTATTCATACTAACAGGCAGCGCCATGCGGTGCCGTGCAGTACTGCCCAGTGGCTTGTCATACTTTGCAAGGCGGTACTGCTCGGCGCCATATGGCGCCGCTTTCTTACTTTTGGATTTTGCTCTTCTCGAAAAATGTGTATTGGTTTAGTTGAAACCGGATGGGGCGCCGCGCGGCGCTGCAAAAATTACAAAAACCTATTCATACTTCAAAGGTGGTACCGCGTGGCGCCCGCCAGCGCCGCTTTTTAGTATGAATAGAACAACGGGCGCTGCGCAGCCCTATGCGGTACCACATAGTGAAGTATGACAGGGCCTTTATACAAGAATATGAGATAAAATTAACCTGTTAATAGTAAAAATTCAAAAATTAATATGGATCATTTATAAACAAAAACTGAATAATAAAAATAAAAATATTACACTAATAATGTGTACTTTATAGTTGATAGCACCACCTACAAAACCAATGACATGCTAAATATGTGCTCTAAACCATAGAGATGATGTTTCTTTTGAGTGCAACATATACATATAGTGTTATATTTTAATTCTTTTCTTTTTATTTGTATCAAAACTCTGTATCTGGTGATCCACTAAAAATAAGATTTGATTTACAACCAAGAATGATTTAAGCAGGAGTTCCAAGAAGTTCATGCCTTAATACTGAAACCTACTTTGTGTTGGGCCGGGGCACATACACCTTTTTTGAAACAGAGTGCTGGAAAAAAACCACTCAAAAAACCTTGCAATGTCAAAGTTATTTCAAATCGTAAAATCTCAGATTTCATGATTTGCGATATTTGCGAAAAAATGGTGGTGAAGAAATAGCGTGATGAGTTTAATAGAGAAAACGACCAGATATGGCAAGGTATAAAAAAATAATAATATCACTGACCAATATTTGGCACACGATGCAATGACTACAGTAATTGCGCCACCCAGCTTGAATTTAGATGGCATGTGTTGGGCACCCTGCTACTTGCAAAGTCGCAATGGGGAAGTCAACATGCAAATCAAAAAAGTGGATGACTGGTGGTGCATACATTTGCATAGAAATACAGTGCCACAGATATTGAAAAATCAATCTTGTTCTGATTATATTTTTTGGTTACTTCATGCTGGTTTGTAGCCATATGCGCCAATATCAATTGCGCTTTCTAATTTGCGCCCTAGCCAATTGCGCCAATTTTCAAGTGCACTACTTTTATATGCGCCCTATGCATTTGGATCATGTGTATAATGCGCCAATTGCAATTGCACTTTTTGCAAATGCGCCTTGGTGTTTTCATTCATCATAGAATGGGCAATGAAAAAACCGGTAATAAAAAAAGGTACAAAGATGACTATTGTCTCCAGAAATTGTTTAGGAAACATTTTTTGCACAGAATTTTTCCAATCCGAAATTTTTGCAGTATGTTTATTTTTCTCAGACTTACGTAGTTAATCTATATCAGAGTTTATCTACTGTAAATGAATCTATGATCGACCGTGATTCTATGATCACATAATCCTGTGACCAGCATCTTCACAATTCAAATTTGTTCAGAAGCAGCAAAAGTAAACATTTGCTCCAGATCTTACCACTTGAGTTTGAAAGTCAAAATAGCAAGACATATATGTATAGTTACAGTCTTCAATACCCCAAAGGATCAGCCAGATTATAAGCTTTGCTGGTCATAAAATCAGTAGCACTAATTTTTCCCTGATCAAACTGTAGCCTAAGTGTAAAAAATTCTGTGGTTCCAAATGCAACATGATTTCTTTCTGACAGTTTACAACTCTGTGGCTATGTGACTAGCTGGGTGGTACTGTATGATTGTACGATAATTTACAGTGCTGTTTTTGCCTAGTTTGCGTGGTCTTCAATAATGATTACATTTCTCATTTGATACTATCTTTACAGTGTCCAATTAGAGTTATGGCGCAAATGAACAATGGGCATTTGAAAATGGTGCATTTAACACACGGGGCATTTGCTAATTGCGCATATGACATGTGGCGCAATTGGCAAAAGTGCATATGAAAAAAGCACAATTGGCAACACCCCATTCATGCTAGCATCGACTAGTAAAACCTTTTACCAACAACTTGTTTAAATTTGCATAAACTATTTAGCGGTGCACCCACATTCTTTTTACTATTCATTACTGTATATTGATATATAATTTTAGCCTCAGAGATTACAGTAGGAGCAAAAGGCCAAAGGCCCTGGCGCCATCACTCGCAGACGTCAAGTGAAAGGAGACCTTTAGAGGGATCTTTCGAATAAGTTCTTTGCTGAGAAGGAAGCTTTCTCTTCTGGGATACTACGAGGAGCCATGGTGAGGCCCCTTATTAAAGGTAAGTTAGTAATTGTTGTTGCACGGCCTGGGGAACCAAACTGTTGCGCAATATCCAAGGCCTAGCCAAGGAATAGCTCTAACTAGTTCAGTTAAGACCAAACCCGTCGTTCTTTAACCCTAAGGAAAGACCTGCACAACACATGGTGGGGAGATGCTCATCTTTGGTTGTAAAGATTGCAAGAATTTAAAGTTTAACATTTGTGGTAAACTTTAAAACATTAAACATTAAAACATTTGTGGTAAACTCTAAAATGCTACTACAACAATAGGAACCAAACATTATGCCATCAGGACAGTAGTACAACCCTCATGTGACACGCCGGGTGGTTTATACTGAAGTTAGAATACACCAATGCAGATTTTTGACTTGCTGAGCAATCAAATGATTGTCAGTTATACTGAGGTTGGTCTATTGTTTTTGTAATTTGTATACATTAAAAAGAAAACAGTTCTCATCACACCTGAAAATCGGAAAAGTTTTGATGGGGATCAAATAGGGAAAAACCGTTACCTAAATTAGGTCACGTGAAAATACTCATTACAGCGAAAAGTTTCGAAAAATTTTGTCCTAGATCAAAAAAAATGTTGATCAGAATCAAATATTGAAAACACTGTGGTCTGGATAAAATACTGAATAGGTGACATAAGAATACTCATCACAACAAAAAAATAGAAAAATTCCAATTCAGATCCAAAAAATTTGATTCGGATCAAAAAAACTTGGATTCGGATAAAAAAATTTTTTATTGATGGCTGATCCATGCAGATGATCCGTGAAAAAAGTCCGTCTTTCAGACGATTTTGCCACACATCCGGATCATCAGATATATGGAATTTTTGGAGTGAAATATATGGAATTTTTGGAGTGAAAACATATAGAATTTTATATTGAATTTTTGAGTGAAAATAAATTTGAAAAACATGATGTAGCCAGGAGTCGAACCTGGGTAATCAGCATTCTGGGCTGATGTACTCACCACTCGACCAGTGGTGAGGACATCAGCCCGGAATGCTGGTAACCCAGGTTCGACTCCTCGCTACGCACTATTTTCTGAAGCAATTTTCTACGCAATAATATTTTTATATTGGAATATGCATTTTTTGACGATTTTACTGTCCTACTGTAGCAGTATTGATTTTCTGACTCTCCACCCAAATGGCTTAGTGAAAACGCCATAATTTCTGCGCCAGAATGTGAAATTCCAAAGAACACACAATGCTGCACTTGTATCATCACATTCTTGAAATATGATAAACTAATACTCAACCTTTGTGCCCAATGTATTCACGATTTTTTTGTAACTCTTTTTATTACAAAAGTCCCTAATGGAATTCTTACAAAATCGACGACAGTCGGTGACATTCAGCAATTGTCAGAAACTAGAATCCTAGAATTCTTTCACTTTTGAGTTGGACTTGATTGTCCTTTTACCCTGACCATCCCTCTCCTGATCATCCTGTTAACCTGATGCACATAATTCTCATTACCCCAACCAATAGAAATTTTTCAGAGAGTGTATTCATTAGAAGCCTTCCCGATATCTTGACTGGGGTGTATAGACCATGAAGTGCAAAACATAAAGCAAGTTTTGAACACAGAATACAAGTACAATTCTAATTATTGTGTCACGTGCTGATGAATTTCGTTGAACGTCACGTGATTCACATCAAAATTTTTCTTATGTTTTTCGATAGGTTTTGTGCTACAGTAATTCGCATCAATTCTGCATTTCGTTTTTATAATTTTTACATGCAATTTATGTGTGTACTTTTTATGTTTCGTTTCTGTTTCATTTGCACACATTTTATTTCTGGTTCGATTTAATTTTTTTTTATCGCACACATAGACTACGGTATGTACCCGCTAGTCAAGAATTTCCATTAAAGATAAGCTCTCTGAGCTCATTGCTATATTTGGAGCACAATGTGCATCTCTTATCAGTAAAAACTAGCGACGTTTCGCAACATGAAATGACTAGTTTGGAGATAAATCTAAATGATGTTCATATGTTTATCATGAAGAGTGAAACTCGCCACAATGCTTAACATATTCAAACTGGAAATGTCTATGTGACCATAGGCATCTTCTGCAGCAATTTCCCCTGCAGAAGTTAGCTTGGGAGTTGTTAGCTCCGCCCAAGGCATACTGTAGGTTTACGGGAACCTTTTAAAGGGCTTGTTTCTTTAGTTTTGCACTCATTTTTGGGCCTAATCATCTCCCTTTGCCTTTTAGCTGTCTCCACCTTCGTCAATGTTATTTTTATAAATCTGCTTATTCATGCATCTGCCCCCATTATATTAATAAATTTGCATATTCCTTTGGTGCCTCCACTTTATTTACCTTACCATATCCCGTACCTAGGAGTTACTCCATCGCCCTTGGCTTAGGAATCCCCCATTGCCTCCCTCGAGGAACGTTTTGCATCACTCGCTGAGCCGCATCAGTCCATACCCCATGCCGAACTGAATCGGATTGCCATACCTGCTCCCATCATCCCCTGGATCCACAAACACCCTTAACCTGTTGCCCCTGCACTGAGTATTTGAGAAGAGGACTAGGTGAGTCTTCTCTGGGGTTTTTGTTGTTGAGGTTATATTTGTGGGAATCCTCCATAAGCTGGTTTTCCCTTGAGAATCCCTTCAGTTAGCATAGCCCTTGAACCCTTTGGGTCAGGGCCAAAAAGGGGATTTTGGTTTACAATCAGGTCCCCTACAGTAAGCCATTCCACGAATGGCATTGTTCTCTATTCCCAGTGAATGAGGACTAAGGATTGTCACCATTGACCTGGCAGCATTGTCCATTATTCTACAGCAGAACCGGAGGACAGTTCCAAGGTACACTATAGGTTTTCCTGTAGTCAGTGCCAGCTGGGTTAGGTTCCCGTAACGAATACCAAACAGAGCCACCCAATGGGGTCACTGCATGTCACTCACAGTGGCATGACCATAGTTTCTACGAAATATGGTATGGGTTTACCCATCAATGTGACTTCACCAGGTCTACTTAATGTGACATGGCTCCCAATTCATTTAATGTGACAATGTTGAGGCTGGCTGAGAAACTTTATTATCTGAACTCTGATGTTAGGACACAGCTTGCGTTTATTTCACAACAATAAAAGAAAATTTTCGTCTTCTAGATTTATACAAGCACAAATTCAAGCATATCATCAGTTATTCAAATGAGTGAAATCCGAAAATGATCAAACAAACAGTTAATAATCATAAAAAATATCATCATCCTCCAGTTTAACACCCCAAAATGGACTGTGCACACATTTACTGCCACAGCACTTCTCTATCCATTTGCGATATAAATTCCAATTTTCAATTGATTCATCAATATACAGCCTTTGTCGTATGCACAGGCGTTTAACTGCTTTGCATTGCAGCAATAAACGGTATGTTGTTCTAGCAACCAATAACACGCGTAAATTCGGCAAGTTTTCCAGCGCAACAACCAAATCATCAATCCCTGGATGGGCGTAACGCTTGAACCTATATAGAGAGTCATTGGTGAAATAATCAATACTTAAAAAGTGCAAGCTCCGCAGTTTTGAAGATAGTTTTCCAAACCACTTTATGGGCAGATGGTCAACAGCGAAATAACGTAAATTCGGGCATTGTTCGAAAATTATATCAATCAAAGCTAGGTAGTACTCCGTGGAGGCAGTGCCCCGACACAAGGATACACCTTCTGTGAAAGCCGAACAATGAAATCTCAATAATTCACTAAAGCGATCCATCCAGCCAGCTGATAAGTCTAAACTGAAAAACAAAATCTAATATTACATTGAGATATGCTTTGAAGTAAAAACTTTTCAGATATAATAGGTAGGATCCTGCATAGGATGCCCACAGTCTAGTCCAGCCCTGCCCCTGAAAAGCTCTGGGCTTAGATTGGAAAGAATGGTCAGATGCATATTTATTCTATATCACACTACTGAAATAATTTCTCATTGGATTTCGTCACCTGCTCTGCATAAGTGGCGTGTCTCCAATACAGCGAAAGTCAAAATAGCGAGACTCAAAACAGCGATTCTCATTACAGCAAAGTCTCAATACAGCAAATAGTAGAAAGTTCTGCATTAGAGTAAACACAATCATCATTTTTGAAGTAAATATGCAAATTAGATATATTAAAATCGATTTTGCTTGTCGAGATTGTCTATTTACATTTGGCCATCTAAGTTCCACATGCTTTTGTGCCGCAGTTGGGGTAGGTATGCACGAACGGACCATTCCATAATCACAAAAAAATTAATCAACGAAATGAGCAAGTAAGATGAAATGGAAATAAGAATTAAACATTAAAGGCAGAACAAAAACCAAATCATAAAAAACGAAAAGTTAAATAATGTAATAAAAAGTAGGTAAAAAAAGAACAAAATTACACCACCTGAAAAAATTAAACACAAAGAACAAAAAAAGGCTCAACATAAGAATATAAAAAGAAATAAGCCAATAAAGGAAAAAAACAAAAAATATGCATGAAGATTATGTTGTTAATAAACAAATGATAATAAAAAGCTGTAATTTCGTGATGACACATGCTGTAAAGCTGTCAGAAATCTGGAGATTGATGGCAAAATGTGTAACAAACAGCATGCACTATATCGGAATGGAGGATCTGATAGGTCACCTATGATGCATCAAACCATGTACCTCGCCTAATCTCCGTTTTTGATCTAGAGATAACTTTTTTGAAAATTCGTCAATTTGAGAATCTGTTCTGAGAATTCACTATAATGAGGATCGCTGTATTGAAACTTCGCCATAATGAGGATCATTGTTTTGGGACTTCGCTGCATCGAGTCTCGCTATTTTGAGTTTCACTGATTAGAGGTGAAACTGCATTAGTTACATTCATGAAAAGACTCCAAATTTGAATTTGTAGTTTAAGTTCAACCTTATCTATCCCAGAATTAGTTGCTGTATAATCTGTGACAAGACTGTGTTTGACGACAAGGCAAACTTCTGAGAAACTATATCTGAAACTATTTAGACATGATTGTTCTTGATATTCGATTCTGTTTTCATTGGAGTTTTTCCTGCTGTACATTTTTTCAATTTTCAATTTTTCAAGTGCCAAATGGAAGTGTCTGTCTTTAAATGTGCTGCAATTTTTGTATCATTTTTTAATTCTACTCAATTAATAAGGCATCAAATGATAACCGATCAGCATGTCAGATTAACAGCTATCATCGAGATCATTTGACGAAAATTAGTAGCATTCATACATGCACAGCATAGAAATTTTGTTGCTGATCAGCAGGGACAGCAGGTGGAATGCAAAAGTTTTTTTTATTCTTGACAATGAACAGAAGATGTTAGGAAGATACTTCAATGTCCAAACAGCATTTATCTTCAGTCTATATTGGTCAGATATGTGAAATAATTCGCTTAGACAGCACTTTTCAAAGTTTTAATGTTACCTCTATAGAATCAAGTTTGATTTGCCTAAAAAAATTGTTAGGCTACAGTATCATTTCTATTCTTATGTCGACTTCCTCTTCTCTCTTGCTCATTTTTCTTCATCAACTTCTCAATCATTGCTGGGTGGGTCAAATCTGCTGAGGTCAGCAAGAATCTACTGGGGGTCAATAAAAATTTGCAGGGAGTCAAAACCCCTGGAACCCTCCCATGTGCATGTAAGCCAGCTTCACATATATGATGTTGGCAAAAATTTGCTTGAAGGAGTCCTCTGTTTTGGATGACACTGAAGCAACAAAAATAGCATTACAGCGTTTTCGTTCAGCTATCTAACCCACAGCTAGGCTATCTTTCTGTAAAGAGCTTACAATAATTGTAATTGCTACAAAAATTTTTTCTCAAAATTACAAAGCTTCATAGAGTAGCAATGCCAATTTATTTTCCATCAGTTTGTTCCAGATCCTAGAAAGATTTCCATTGAAAGCTTGGATAACCTGAGAGTACTCAACTGCTGAAGTAGCACGTGCATGTGCTGGTGAATTAGAAAAATATTTATACACAGCCTATTGAAAATGGATATTTTTGATTTGGCGCAGGAGGAATCAAAACATTTTCCTACATTGGCTTGACAACTGTTGCATGAACAATTTTATCAATTACAGCTTCAAGTAGCCCTAAAAAATGCAGTTACAGCAAGCGGGTAGATATTTTACCATAGATTATATGAAAAATCAAGTCTGGAAGTCAATACAGTAATAGATTTCAGAAAAGGTTCAATGACAATGATAGGTGTAAAAAAGAATATTGATTTGTTAACATCTGATAAGAAAGGGATTCCAGTAGTCGGGATGCATAATCAGATGATAGCAGAATCAAATGAAGAAAAACCTATTGAAGAAGATCAAGGTACTGCAATCCAGCAGCCGGAAGATCTTGTTCCAGTGGTGTCATCTAATGGAATTTAAATCCCACACAGGACAGACCAACTAGTGAGAGCTAAATTGTGGACCAAATCATCAGCAAATAGGATAAATGGAATCATCATAGAAGGAGATGATTCAGAAATGAGATTCAGAGTAGATGATACTGCAGTTAATGGTTCAGAGGAAGACTTTGTATTGATGATCTCCAACAATAGAGGTTCTGGTTGCCCGATAGAACCTAATCAAGTTTTTCTCATCGAATGTGTCAATTTTACAGGCTGGAAATTGTGGAAAAAATAGCCTAGAAGGTATTTTAGATGCCATGGAATCAAAATTTGACAGAGTTGTGTTTCTAGAAGCATTGTATAAAATGACCTCTAAAGCTAAAATATCAGAGGAACAGAAAGAGTGGCAATACGGCAACTCATGAAATACTGGGATGTATACATGTATCCTCGTGATCTTCTGACTCCTCATCTAACTTGTAAAATTGATACAGGTGGTGCTAGTCCTGTCACCAAACATTACTACAGAGCTGTCATTGAAGGACGACCATATATCAAACAACATGTGCAAGAAATGCTGGACAAGGGAGTCATAGAGCCATCCAGATAGCCTTGGGCAGCACCATTATTCCTAGTAGGGAAGAAAGATAGGTTTCTCAGGCCAGTCCTGGATTTTAGAGGCTTGAAGGAGGTAATGAAGGATGATCAGTATTCAATATCGAGAATGGATGATTATCTGAACTGTCTGGGGAGAGCAAAATTTTATACAACTCTTGACCTCAAGTCTGGCTATTGGCAAGTGCCAATGGAAGAGGGCAGCAAAGAAAATGCTGCTTTCTTGTGCCAAAAAGGGTCGTTTCAGTTCAAGGTAATGCCTATTGGACTGAAAAATGCACCAGCCGAGTTCCAGAGGATGATGGAATGAATCCTACATGCTTATGGGAGGAAGATATGTCTAGTGTATATTAACGAAGTGTTCTCGAATATGTTCGAGGAACACATTGAAAATTTAAAATTGGTCCTTGATTCGCTGAGAGGAGCCCAGCTTACACTTAATCCGGAAAAATGTGAATTCCTACCAAAGAAGGTACACTTTCTTGGTCATATTTTGGATTCTTATGGAATTTCACCCAATCCAAAGAAAGTGCAAGCTATAAAAGAGTTTGAATTCCCAGATTCTGTCAAGCATATGCATAGGTTTCTTAGAATGCTCCAATGGTGTGAAAAATTTATAGGCAAAGCATGCAGAGCCTCTGTATAATCTGATGGCTAAGAAAAGGGAATAAATAGCTCATCACAGAGGATCATCACAGAGCCTTTATTGTTTTGAAAGAAGCACTGGTATCTGTTCCACTTTTTAGGTACCCAGTAACAGATAGCTCAGTCCAATTCACTGTGCAAACTGATGGCAGTGGAACAGCATGAGGGGCTGTTTTATATCAGGAGTCTACGGATGGTTGGTGGGTCATAGCATAGAAAAGTGATGTGCTACCAAAAGGGAGTGCTTGGAAATTATCTATGGCTTCACAATCTACCAGCACTATTTATTGGGGAAGAAAATATTGATAAGACAGATCACAAACCACTGTTGTCAATGAAAATCCATACTACAACAAATGACAAATTGAAATGGTGGTATGTGATGTTAATCAATACAACCACAAGTTAGAATACGTGCTGGGTAGACAGAATGCTATGGCTGACTTTCTATCTAGAAAGGATGAACCAGAGGATGAGGTGAAATCACCACCAAAGTGGAAGAGTATGCTCAAGTCTGTTGTTGTTCCCTCTGATGTTAAAGGAATAGAAGAAGAACAACAACAACAAATTTCCCTGGTGGCCAAGAGGAGCAACATCTCCGAGGAGAATAAATCCCACAAGGATGAAGAGAGAGAAGAGGATGCTGGAATTAGTTCTGAAGATGAAAGAGAGCATTCCAAAGGAGTAGAAGCAATGGTAACCTAAAGCAAAGCCATACCTGTACTTGGGGAGGGGGGGGTTGAGGGGGAACCCCCCAACTTGGCCAACCCAGTACCCAAAATCATTTACCGCCCAGTTGGGAAAAAATTAAAAAAATTTGCCAAAAAGTGTATGTTTTTTGGCCTTTTTTGGGAAAAATTTCGACTTTTTCCTCCCCCCCCCCCAACTGGTTGGAGGTCCTACAGGTATGAGCAAAGCTGGTATTTCAGAAAATGTGCAGAAAGAAAATCAGGAAACTGATCAATCTGCAATACCTGAGGAACACAACAATGTGCAGTTGTTATACCCTGGAAAGGAAGGAGAGATTGATAAACCAGGAACATCAGGTGATAAAGAGATATCGATTGTCCTGATCCCAGATGACTTGATGAGCAAACTGCAAAAAACAGATGAAAGCTTAAAGTCAATCAGGGATAGAATAGGTGCAAATAGCACCACGAAGTATCACAGTGGGTTCTACTAAGAAAATGGTGTATTGTACAGGGAAACTGGGGCAGAAAGCGAAGACCAATTGGTTGTACCTCCAAACCTCAGGGACTCTGTGCTGCACCAGCATCATGGTGCTGTAATAATGACACACCAGGGTTTCAAAAGAAATCTGTGTGTCATGAAAGGGCATTAGTAGTGGCCTGGCATGGAAAAAGATGTCAGGGAGTGGATGAAATACTGCATTTTCTGTCAAATGGCAACTGCAGGAAAGCCATCTATACCACTGTTGATACCCATTGTACCACAAGGCCCATTTGATATTGTATCTGTGAATACAGTAGGAATTTCGCCAGTGGGAGAAAGAATGCCTTATGTTATAGTTTTTCAGGACTATTTCACAAAATGGGTTGAAGCTGAAATGATCCCAGATCAATCAGCAAACTCAGTTGTGAATGCGTTCTTAAAAGCTATAATATTTAGGCATGGAACACCAACGAAACTCCTAAGTGACAATGGATCTTGTTTTACTTCAGATTTAATGAAATCAGTTTGTGACTTATTGGAGTGTAAGAAGATCTTCACTACTGCTTACCACCCTCAGGGTAATGGTATGGCAGAGAGGTTCAACCAAACTTTAATAGAACAGCTGAGAAAACTAGCTATCGGTGAACCTGATAGCTGGCCAAGATATTTCAAATCAGTGGTCTTTGCTCATGATGCAACCCCACAGGCTGTTACAAAGGCATCACCATTTGCATTGTTACAGGGCCATGAAGCCAAGTTCGAGATGAATTAGATGAAAGCTATCAAAATAGTAATGCCCATGAATTATGAGGCATAAAAATTCATCCTAACTGACCACTTAACCAGGCTTTTAATATTATTGCCAAAAATATCCAGAAAGCAGCAGAAGCCAGCAAAAGATATTTGGACAGGAAAATTAAAACCTTGGTTTTTAAAGAGAATGATTGCATTCTTCTTAAAGTTGATAAGCACAAGAAATTGGGCTTAACTTGGGAAGGGCCTACATTATCACTGATGTTCCGAGATTGGAGGATAATGTGATAACAATAGCATGTTATAATAATCTTTTGCTATAGCAAAAGGTTTCAGCAAGCAGCCTGAAAATTTTTCGCTATGAGACTACAAGATGGCAGAATTATGCAAAAATTGATTGTACAGTCTTACTGTACTTTTGAAATTGGCAGAAAATGGAGTGGCACCATCGGTAGTTTTGTAGCAGCAAAATCTGCCGATTTGTATTTTTGATAAATATTTATTCTAAATGTGTTTTGTAACGGTTAAACTCTGTTTTAACATTTTTTGATATGTAGAGTTGTGTTTTAAGGAAACAGGGGAAGAGCTTTTAAAGTGAATGACCTGTTTCCATAAATTTTTTCATTTTAACACATTCTTGGTTAACACCTAAAAATCATTCTAAACTTTTTCAAAGTTGTGTCCTGCATCTGCTCTCAATTTTCAAATTTTTTGAGAGCATTTTTTACAGAAGATTTCCCCCGTAGGGTAATTTGTAGCCGCAAGGAAATAGACTGCAAACGTTTTTAAATCCATCTACTTTTCACAGCTACAAATTTGGTATGAAAATTTTCTAAAAATATTTCTGAGAAAGCATAGGGGCCTAAATTTTGGGAATGGGTACACACAAGGAATGTATGCCTATGTACAATGTGACAGATGATGAGGTCCAATTCAGGATGTCGCACCTGCAGCAAAACAACTGTTATTTTTTGGTTGATGGTAAGAAAAACCATTTAATTTATTTTGTAAATAGTTAGGTAGAGAAATGAGCGGAGGTTACACTCATCAGGGGTGTTTTCCAAGGCTATTTCTGTGCCCTTTCTCTGATGAGCTACCAACTGGGAGTTGGGAGAAGACACAAAAATTAGGTAAAAGGGGTGTGGCAAAGCTGAACATAGGTAATCCGAAAAAGACTTCAGTCAAATTGTGTCATCCGATTAGGGGAAGTTTTGTCATTCCTGCTCCCTCTGGTTCCCGCAAAGCAGCAAAGAAGGGGATTAGCAGGAATCAGTCGCCAAAAGGGAGGTTGTGATCGATTAGTGCTGATCAAGTAGCAAAGGTGTGTTGGGTTTACAGTGAAAAACACCTAATTTCACATACTTTTGCCCCAACAGCCAAAAAGGCTAAATATCAAGTTACAGCTCCAAAATTTCAAAAGTTTCCAATTTTTGCGGTGTTTTGCACAAAGGTGTTAGAGTGCACCAAAAATTTTTCCACTAATAGTGGGTAAAATTACCCAAGGAGTTGATAGAGGTTCTGAATATGCACATGAAAGAGTTATATAGTGTGTTAAAGCAAAACCTAAATTCCTCCTGGATTTTTAGACTATAACATCTGTCAGGCAATGCGGAAAGCAGAGTTGGAAAGGTGGTTTTTTGCCACTCTTGAGTTCTGGCCCACCAATCCAATCAAGCCAATAATTGTTCCCATGGGAAGTGTGGAAAGGATGGTAACACATCTAGAAAGCAGCACTTTCGGAGCATACATGTAATGGAGCCCTGAGGTCTGGGGGTGGGGGGGGGCGGGTGACTTTTTTGGGGCCAGGGGCAGTAATTCCTAAAATTCTGGGGGAAAGGTCTCTCAAACAAAAAAAAAATTCGATTTTTCCGTGGAAAAAGTTCAAAAAATAGTTGAAAAAATATTAATTTTTCCCTAAAAAACCAAAAAAATGTATCCATGGCAGGAAGCACCAAGAAAATTCACATTTTCTACCATTTTTTATTAAAAACAGACATTTTCAATCAAAAAATTGACATTTTTAATCAAAAAATTGACATTTTCCAGTATTTTTCCACCCAAAAGTATGAGGGTCCCAACCCCTACCATATGGCTAGCTATTGATAGGAAAATCCTGGGGGTGGTTGCCCGATGGCTAGGCATATAGTCGACAATTTGTGGGGGGAGGGGTTCCCATAGCACTTTCCTCCAATTACATGTATGTTTCCGAGGCATGAACATTGTTGGCTCTGATGTGGAGAAAGTGAACTGAGAAGACATGAAAAAACTATTTAGGTGGGCGATTGATAATGAAAAAGGCAACCACGTTGCTGGATTAGTGTCATTCACCTACTCAATTAGTAAAACATTCTTAGTTGACCTAATGTTGCTGCAAGAGCAAGAGAGGAACACTTCATTGCACATTTTATGCTCAGCAACATTGTTAGTTGGCTACGCCATTTAAAAGGACATTGTTTCAATTGTTAATGTCCAAGGATGCGGAAAAAACACCAATGGTCATGATTTGTCTGATGCCATTAGATGTAGTATCAAAGATGGAAATCTGGGAAGATACTATGATCTAAGCATAACCTCAAAGCAGATTGTGGGAAGCAAGATTACCAAGTCCAAAAAGGCAGCCTGGAGACATTAAAATTGAAAGGCCCCTTTGCCAAAATGTATTCGGCTGATATCAGTCCTCGCCAGACTGATTTTAGTCCTCTAGGAAATAAACAAAATGTGGCCGAGGAGAAAGTTCCTCAGAGATACTACACCAGGCTGGTATGGGTGCATACTTTTCACTGCAATTTTTATGGGATCATTTCACTATGGGTTTGTGATTGAGTTATGTAGGGGAGTTGCTAACTTTCCTCAGGATATAGTCGATCCTGCTCAGATTGAAATGCTTTCATATAAATTCCATCAGTTCTACTCATATATAGTTACTGATTATAAACTACATAATTTTGTGGGTACACCTGATATTGTGGTTACGCAGTCCGAGGTGATTGACAACATGATGCGCCAGGAGATGTTATGCAGGATGGGCCATGCAAGTGAAAGAAAATTTGCTGTGGCTGGGCATCTATCCAAGTGCTTACCATCAGGGTAAAAAATTAAAGCCCAATTCCTTTGATGATGCAAGTGACCCCAAGGAGGATGAAGTGATTGGGCCTAAACAGTGCTTGTTGGCAAAGGAGAAGTTGTGCCTGGAATTGGTAGAGGAAATGGCAAAAGGCAAGCTGTATCAAGAGCTCAGGCAGCCAGGGTCTTTAGTTTGGTTCATAGATACGGTAAGAAAAGTTATCAAGCTACCTCAGGATCCTCAAAAGCAAGCACTACTGGATGCCTTAAAAATCATTTGGTTCATGTGCCAATTGATATTGATCCTGGAATGAGGTATTTTGATAAAGATCATTGGAAGCCTGAGCTAGCGGAGTATGACAAAGCATTTGAGGAACAGGGGTTCTCAGAATTGCATGCCACATGTTCTTTAGTCTGGCTGGCCTTCCACCTGATCTGGCCTCATAGCAGAAAGGAGCTGGATTTTGTAATGTCCAAAATGTTCAGTTATAGGTTCATTACATCATTCAGCCCAGAGCTACAGAGCAAAATAAAAGAAATTGCTTGGTGGTCAGACGATAGGTTAATCTAATACCAGTTGTTGAACTCTTCCAAAACTCTTCCAAGCATAGAGTATGAGTCACCCTGAAAAGGTGCTGGAATATATGTTTGGATGAATCCATTCAGATTTATGCTGATTTGACTGAAATTATGGAAAAATGTGGGCATGTGTGCTCTGATCCCTGGTAGTCCTGATATGATAACTACCAACAGCAAGAGCTATAACTCAAATCTGTACTATTATGTTAGGTTCTATCATATCAAGCTTCTATTGAGGTATGAGTTAACCTGGCAAACCAAAATCGACATGGTTAGGGATGTCTATAGCTTTATGGCCAAAAGTAGGGAGTATATCTTCTCCTTCTCTACAAAGATCTTCAACTATACACCCTTGGCCTCAGATATACTTGGAATTCAGCATACATAGCTATAACTGGTGAAGGAACTGTCACCAAATTAGCTGGCAAGATTAGTCCCACCAAGACTGATAGTCGGAAAGGTGAGGAGGAATAGAAGGCTGGAGTTGGTGTAGTTGACATTCTGATATTTTCAGGCCAAGAAGCTCAAATGTCAGAAAGCAAAATTTTCAGTGATGCAGTTGGATTGCCTGCTGAGGATGAATCCCAAGATGTTAAGCTTAATGAGGATGTGACTGTTTTATCAGAAGAAGAGCAGCAGCAAAAGCAATTGGTTCCAGCAACAGAACTGATGCATGCTCCAACTTGTTAGACACAGTCTGAACTTACAGCCAACCTGGATTGGAGGAAATATTGAGGATACAAGAAGAAACAAAGCAAAAAATCTCACTCCAGTGAAAACAAATGGAAAGAGAACTCAAGGAAAATATGGTAATAATGAAGGCTAAGATCTATAAGATGGAGGTTGAGTATGGGTTCCAAAAGGAGGAGGACGCAATGCCCATGGTGGAAATTAAAGAAGCAGAGGTACCATCACCAATGGAAAAGGGTGATGATATGGCCACTGATAAACTAATTATTGGTGCAAATAGTGGTTAGTAAACAGGTAATATTTTTCTCCCCTGATGGGATAGTTTTAGGGTTATATTCAGCCAAAGTTTTCCAAAGTATAAGGGACATAGGTTGAAGTGATGAAAAATATTGTTTATGGCTGAAAGAAAGAAGAAAATGAGATTGAAGGAGGAGAAAAGAATGAAGAAGGTTAGTAAGGAAGGAAAAATGGAAGAGAAAGAGGAAGACAGCAAAATGGAAACCTTGTTTGTCATATCAACCTCAAATTGCACAATTACCTCCCCTACAACCCCCACTTCCCTCATTACTTCTACATCCACTAGAATGCCATCAGCAGTTATGACTTTGTTGGCAACTGAAACAACACAACGTACATCACAGACTAGCCAAACTTCCAGTGCAATAGGCCTTGCCATGGGGAACTGATGCCGAATGGTCAGGCAAAACCATGCAAGGACCAAAAACCAGAAGTAGCTGCTATCCAAGTGCAAGTGCTGTTCCTGCAATAAATTGAACAGTCAAAGGCTGCTCAGGTAACTGAAACACGAGAAATGCCTGCAGAAAAATTTAAGGACAGTCTCTTCGACTTTTGGGAGGTCTTTCAACCAAACATCAGAGAATCTGGACCGATTTCATTTTTTACAGTTGCAGTTGCCAACTAGTTTGCTTACGACCAATTGGAGTCAGAAAGAGTATTTCTCATGGTAAATGATGCTGTAAGGGAAATCTTCCACTACTATGAACCAGAAGTCCCCAAGGTCTGCTCACAACTTTTTGCTAAGGCGGGGGGAGTTGTAGTTTCTTGAACTTACAAGAATGATTAATGCCCCTACTTTATGGTCAAACTATACGCAGAGAATAGTCAGACTTTGAAGATTGTTGTGTCAACTGATTCCTGCACATTTCAAGAATCGGGCACAATGTACTTTTGGAAACATTATTTGAACCAGCATCTTCAGGAGTATGAGCTTATTACATCATTGATGAGGGTTCTAACACTGCTTTCAATTGAAAGTGCTCATGTTGAATGTGGCTTTAGTATTATTAATCCTATTAGATTATGAACCATGAGGTTGAAACCAGGTACCACTCCTGATCCACGTCAACAGACCTCACATGTCTCAACTCATAGCAGGAAAGTATGCCACGGAAGACCCAATGCAGAAGCCAGGAAAAGGAAAGGTGAGCATGAAGAGGCAGAATTTTAAGAACATAATGTTTTTCTTCCCAAGGGGCGATTTTTTGATTAATCACATATACATAAGTCATTATTTCATCTGCCAATTATATTTATAATGCTTTCCCACAAGTAGTATATATTAATGTGCTGATATTCTTTCCTAAAAATCGCTATATGGCACAGAAGTTGCATACTTTCCCATTATCATTTGCTCAGTAAATGTGTCAAAGAGAGCAGTGAGTAATTCCTCAGAATCACACATTCTGCAATTTTTCTCGAATTAGTATAACCTACTAAGGAGAGGATGAAGTCTACCAATATTTTTTGCTAAAGTGAGCTGTTTTTATAGGGATAGTAAGTGAATTTCTGAATCTCAGATGGGGGTAATACCCCCTCCATACTCCCCCCCATGGGGTGCTCTGCTATGAACATACATGTAATTGGGGGGAGGGGCGGAAGAGCTATGGGAACCCCCTAGAAATTGTCGACCATATGGCTAGCCATTGGGCGACTGCCCCAGTCCCCCAGGATTTTCCAATCCAATAGCTAGCCATACGGTAGCTGTTATGACCCCCATACTTTTTGTCAGAAAATTACTGAAAAATGACCATTTTTTTGATTAAAAATGTCAATTTTTGAACGAAAAAAGGTAAAAAACATCAATTTTCTTGGCGCTTCGCACCATGGATACATTTTTTCAGTCTGTTTACTGAAAAATTACTATTTTTGGAACTATTTTTCAGACTTTTATTGTGAAAAAATCAATTTTTTTTCTTCAGAGACCCCTCCCCCCCAAAATTTTGGGAATTACTGACCCAAAGCCCCAAAAAAGTGGCTGGACCCCCCAGACCTCGGGGCTCCATTACATGTATGACTATGAACAACAGTTCAGATTCCAGGGAGCATTTCTCTATGATTGGACCAATTTACTAGAGGAACTCTTTGTCCCCAGATGGCGCCAAGGAGAAAGAGTGCCTGATGTGTTTTCCTCGGTAAGAAATCTGGTAATGATGCTATTCATTGTGTTGGAATGTGCTGTGCAGGCTGGGATACATATTGGCAACATTTATGCCAGGGCAATGGTGGCGGCAAATAACTGAATGTTGAGGGTGTATAACAGACAGGATATGCCTTGGACTTCAAAAAGGCCTTTCGATTTGTGTTGGGTAGTAGCAATCACTAAGTTGGAGTGATGGGAGCCAAAAAGAGTGCCAGTTCAGACTTGCAAAGCTCTGTAAAATTCAGTAAAGCACAAGATGGAAAAACTGGCAAAACTTTAAAGGTTTCCAGACCTCAAGGTCAAGGCCAAGGAAGCCAAGAATTAGTTCAGAGTATGCAAGGAAAGGTGCGAAAAATTAGTAACCACAGCTGAGGCCAGTTTCAATTCCACAACCCCAACTGGGGTGGTCCTGGAGCAGTGTGTGGCAGAGGTGCTGTGCCCCAGGTGCAAGGTAGAGATCGCCAGCATGGCCAGTGGGTATGGAGGCCTTAGCGAGGTTGTGAAGAAGCCCATAGAGGGGCGCAAGGAGGCAGCGGGCTGCAACAGTAAAAAATAGCCGCAAAGGTTTTTTTTACCCAAAAATATTGTTTTTGCATTTATTTTCAACAAAAAACATAAAAAAATATAAAGTCACAAAAACAAAAAAAATTTTTGGAATTGTGGCATGCTTTAAAATTTATATGTTTTGTACCTCACATCATCAAAAAACAGCATGTAAAAATTTATTTTTTCACTTATAATCTCAGTCAGGGCTGTGCACAAGGGGGGCTGCCACCCCCCTCATTGAGGCAGTGTGCACACAGTATATCCTCATAAGATCAACATTTTCTGGGGCTATTCAGTGAGAAAATCCAGTCTGCCCCCCACGAAAAAATCCTGCACACAGCCCTGATCTCTATTAAATCTCACCTTATTTTTTGTTGTTTTTTTGCTCAGTCAACGACGCAAGAATTTTTGATTTTTTTGTGATATTTGTACCCAGGCCCGTAGCCAGGGGGGGCGGGGGGTATACCCCCACCTGAAATGTTACAAACTTTTTTCAAAATAATGTGTAATTATGATATGTGTTGTGTGCCATTAATGTAGTAATAGTAGTCACTAATGAAAAAGTTTTTGGTTTACTGTTTAGGTGATTCATCTTGTAACTTTACAAATTTTTCCATATTATTAATTTTTATCGTATCTTTGGCATATGATCATCATTGACCATATAATTGGTCAATCATGCACAGCTACCACAACCCATTAAAATTATTATTATAAAATTATTAAACATTTATAATGAAAAGAATCATGTCATTTTTTGCACCCGTAGCTGCAAAAAGGCAAGAAATTCGATACCAAAATGATTCTGATTTGACTAATTTAGAATCTATAGATTCACCATCGACTGCACCTTCAGAAGTCAATGAAATGGAAACTGAAGAGTAAGTCATGATAGTAAAATGCGAATAAAGCAAAAAGCATGATTTTTTCTTCTTTTCAGAATCATACCAGTCAATCTGGAAAAAGCTGAATTTTTGACAAAACCAGTTCCACTTCCAAAGCATATGAAAGCGGAAGCACTTTCCAAATTCGATATTGCTTTGGCAGTTGATAAAAAATTTACGAATTTGCAAAGAACATTTATGTGCCACCTGATGGATATAAATTTTCTCCAGTAGTGCAATCTGGCCGTCTGAGATATGTTCAACGAATTTGGCTGGAAAAGAATCAGTTATTGGCGTTCAGCCATGTTGAACATGGATTTTTTTGCACATCATGTGTTTTATTTCACAAACCTTTGGTTGGAAAGGGTCACCACCAAGCTGCAGGCCGTTTTGTTACAGAACCTTATCGAAGATTTAAGGATTTTCTAGTGGGTCAAACTCTTTAATAAGTGCACAACCATGGCCGTGCGCGAGGGGGGGGCGGCCGCCCCCCCCCCATTGAGGCAGTAACTCTAAACTGAAAAGATGCGTTTTGGTGGACTTTAAAAGGTCAAAATCTCAAAATTTTCCGGCGCTTCGCACCGGTCATGGGTATAATTATAACTTATATTCTATCAGGCGCGGCCATTAGCATATCTACTTCGACTTACTAATTAATGCTCAACAGTTTCTATCAATCAAGTTAGATCGTTTCATTTTCTAATCGTTTACAGACAATTATGTCGCCGAAAATAGAGATTTTTCATCATGTCTCTCAATTTTTTCCCTCGATGATTGGAATTTTTTAAACGTTTGCAATCTGAACTTTTGCGTTTATTGAAGGTGGAAATTGAAGACATTACTCTAGAACGCGATTCCAAAACATTTGTTCGCGAATTATCTGTTGGAGAGATTTATTTTTCAGCGTTTTAGAAAACAAAACCCCAAAAATTTTTCCGGCGCTACACGCCGGAATGGAAGGCAAATTACGCTTCATCAGTCTCATTTTAATTTATTCCCCAATGTTATGAAGGTTCATTTTCCAACGTTTTAGAAAGTGAAAATCAAAAAATTTTTCCGGCGCTCCGCGCCGGACCATTCTATAAAACACCAATATATTCTTCATGAGCTCATTTTGACTAAAATAACCAGAATTTTCTCAATTTTTTTCCTCATTTTTGCAGGTTTCTGACTACAAATACAACAAAATGCTTGGGTATTCTCCTAAAATGCATAGAAAAGCAACCGTAGCCACATTATAAGCGTTTTTAAAAATGTGGAAAATTTTTGGAAAATGAGGAAAAAAATTTTGGTTCCAGTTCTCATGTGGAAAAAATCTTCAAGGAAAAAAAACGATGATGCACACAGTATATCTGCGTAAGATCAACATTTCTGGGGCTATTCAGTGAAAAAATCTAGTCCGCCCCCCCCCCATGAAAAAATCCTGGGCACGGCCCTGTGCACAACAGATTATTTTTTACTTTCCTTAATATTTCAGGAAGATTGGAAAGGTCACATAAATTCACAATATCATAAATTCACTATGGAAGCATACGAAAACTTTTCGAAAAATCATGAAAAAGGTAACTTTGACATTTTGGATACTGAATCATGCTTAAATGTTAGTTCATTTTAACTAATTTGTTTAAGGAACAACCATTGTTCATCAACTAGATGAAAATTATTCAGAAACTGTGAAAAGAAATCGAAAAATGATCAAAGGTAAATTATACTGTGCATCTGTGCCATTGCATTTTATCCTATTCATTCATCATTTCACAGGTCTTCTAAATGTCATCTCATTCATTGCCCATTACGAGTTGCCTTTGCGAGCAACAATGGATGCAGGGCGGTTGACCCCAGAAGAACCTGAACAAAATGATGGGATTTTCCGTGGAATTATGCGATTATTGGCAAAGTCAGGTGACGAAGATATAGCAATGGTGTTGAAAAGTCCTGGAAATGCCAATTACTGTAGCCCGATGATTCAAAATGAGCTCTTAGGCTGTTTCTCAGATTGTGTCCTTAGAAAAATTGTGGAGTCTGTTAATAAAGCAAAAATGTTCACATTGCTGGCTGATGAAACATCATCATTTGCAAAATAAAGAAGTGTTCATTGGCTTTCAAAAAATTCCTGAAACATCTGGTGAAACTGTTAGTAATGCTATGATTGAACAATTGAAAGAAATAGGAATAAATTTGGCTGGTCTAGTGGCTCAAGGTTATGATGGGGCATCCAATATGTCTGGAAAAGTCAAGGGTGTTCAAGCTCGAATTAAGCAATTATACCCAATGGCCGACTATTTTCATTGTGCCAGCCATAAGGTAAATCTGGCTGCAACAGATGGAGCATCAATGCCCATGGTTTCACGTTTGTTATCAAGAATTCAAGATGTTATTGTCTTCCTCGGGGGGAGTGCAAAAAGGGCCGAAATTTTGAAAGAAATTGTAAACGAAATTATGCCAGAAAGTCGTCGATTCAAAGTGCAACAAATTTGCCCCACTCGATGGGTTGAACGTCACAAAAGCTTACTTTCCTTCAAGCAGTTATTTTTGCCAATCACTATGGCACTGCAAAAGATTTCAGAAACGGAATCAGACAGAACTGCTGAAGATCTGCTCAATGGAATTTGTACATTTGAATCAATAATTGGTTTGACTACAGTAACTGCTGCAGCAGAAATTTTGGAGCATCTGGCCACATTGCTTCAACAAAAAAATATTGATTTGATCACCGCCTATCAAGAAATTCAAATTACTAAAGAAGCCTTAGAGAATTTCCTAGTCAATGAAGCAAAATTCAATATACTGTATGAAGAAGCAGTCAAAATTGGCCATGATATTGGTGCTACAGAATCTTTGCCATTAGCCGAACAGAGAAAACGTGGAAAATCATCCGACAAAAGTTCCTCAGCCGTTAAAAACTTTTATCACAACAATCTTTACTTGAAGTACTTTCAAGGTCTAATTGATCAAATTCAATTACGATTTGCTGAACGTCAGCAAACTGCTTTAACATTCCAATTATTTTTGCCAAAATTTGTTGAAAATTTAAGTTAAGAAGTTTTAAAAGCTCTGGCTCAATATGATGCGTATTTCAGTGAAGTAACTGAAATTAGCCTTTCAACTGAAATTGATCGTTGGAAAATAAGATGCAAAAACTATTCCAATTGATGAAATGGCAGTCAATGTTTTGCAATGATTCTCTAAAGAAGCATGCTTGAAAGAATTTTATCCAAACGTTTTTACTGCTTTGAAAATTCTGGTTACATTGCCAGTAACAACAGCTTCATCAGAAAGGTCGTTTTCAACTTTGAAACGAATTTTGACAGAATTGAGAAGCTCTATGTCTACGGATCATTTATCTTCATTGGCCATTCTATCTACTCATCAAGCAGAAATGAAGACGATTGATATGGAAAATGTTGTGGACCTTTTTGCTGAGAAAAATAGATGTATCTCGTTAAAGTGAAAATAAACGTTGCCAGTTGCTTGATGAATAAAATTTGATGAAAAAAAAATGTTTTTTTAAGTTCAAAAAAATGAAAAATTCAAGTGAAAATTTTTTTTGTTGAATTTTGTTACTTTTTGCTTCATCTGATAGAGCTAAGTGAGATACGTCCAAAACTGCCTTCAGATTTCATCAACTCAAAATATTGGCTGAAAAAAAGGCCTCCAAAAATTACAATTTTGAACAAAAAATGGTCAAAAACTTCAATTTTTTCAGCGCTTCGCGTTATAAGTACATATTTTATCATTTTTTAGACAAAAATTACTACTTTTTAAACCATTTTTCGGACATTTTTCATGAAAAAAATCGAATTTTTTTTCCTTCAGGGACCCCTCCCTCCAAAATTTTGGGAATTACTGACCCCCTGCCCCAAAAAAGTGCCCCAACCCCTCCCCAGACCTCGGAGCTCCGTAACATGTATGATTTGTACTAATGTAATATATAAATTATTTAGATTTTTATAGAAAATTTTGAGAGAAGTAGCCCTGGAAAGGCCGTGAATGCTTCACCAGGAAAACCCAATTATCACAAGGTCCCAAATGAAAGGTTATGGAAGGTAGGCAACTAAAGACCCCCCCCTGGTGCAGATCAAAGTGGAATCTGGGTACATCAGCAGAAGTCAAGCTGATGCTCTGTCATTGATCAATTGGTATCTACCAGACAGCCTTGTGGACATTACAGTATGCCTGTAGAAACACTTGACATAAGAGGGTGGTCATTCTGAAAGCTTTCTGCCAAGGGCATGAATGACCAAAAGGTTCAGAAAACCGCGTTAACCGTATTAGGTCCTGAAAAGTTCTGAAATTGTCATCCTGGTGTAATATGCATCTTTTTAACCTCCCATTGGTCAGTTTGAAGGCTCCAGGGATGTCAGGGATGGACATAGTCTATCTCATGGTTGCCAACAAATAGCCAAAGTAGTAGTAATTTGTGTCGATGCAAATTTGCATAGACATTGTGCATAAAAGGCTCAGTCGTCTATGTTTTTGGTCGTATTTGTTTATTTTTATAAGTAAAAGAAATGGGCGGCCAGACCGGTCATTATTTATATTATATTTTGTGGTGCCGAAGCACAAACACAACACTCCCCCTGTACAGACATTTACATATTTCCTTACAGTGGAGGGAACACAGGTTAGACCCCTGATCTTAGGAGTTCCACCCAGAATGCAAGTCTACATTTGCAACTCAACTCTCAACCTGCATTCTCTGTTTGTCCTTTCCACCCAAGTCTCATTTCAACACATTTTGGAAGATCATAATCTAAGAATTTTCTGGCCCTTTGCGCCAGTAATAACTAAAATAAGCATTATTTCCTAGCCCAGGTGCTGCTTCTAACATGTTTACCTTCACTCATCATTAAATCTTTAGTAGTATTAATCATCCTAAATGTTCATTTTGATATTTAATGAAGATTCACATTTTCTCCTTGACACATTTTTCGAGAAAGATCAATACATCAAGCATGTACACTTTTTGAAGCGATCGTTCCTTTCTTAACATAGAATATATCCAGAAGCTTCATGGAAGTAGTTTTCAGAAATTTCTACTTTTCTTACTCATATATTTTCGGCCAAGTTCATGTGAGTTTGTGAATAAATTAATGATTTTAAAATTTTTCAAATATAAAATTCTAAAAATTATGACTTTTGAACACAGAATTTGATTCTTATTCTTCAAATAAGTGTTCGGAAAATTGATTCTGCAGCATCTCAGAATGTCAATACCCAAAACTTTTTCTGGTGTTTCAAGCAGGAAAGATTAATAGCTTTTTAGGGTTCTCACTTGTCATCATAGAGGACTTAACTGTTGATTTCTCATGTAATTCAAAGTCATTACGTTGGATTGTTTGTTCCACAATGCTTGTAGATTAGACTCTGATTAAAGGCAAAAATTTCAAATGTTTCCTGAATTTTAATGAATTATTGACTCTAAAATGTTATTGAATAAATGTTGAATGACAACTCTTTTTTGATTGATTGCCATAATGCTGAATATATACATTTCTTTAAAAAATAACCCAACATTGGAATTTGTTCACATATACTGATACTAGTTTATTAGAAAATGCCCTGATGGGGCAGAAAAAAGAAGAATATACCTGCTTGGATAGTCACCAAGCTAGAAAAAATAGGTGAACTAGATTTTTGAGAACTTGGGTCAAAGTCAAAAAAATTCACTTTCTTTATATTGGATTTTCATTCTTTCTCAAAATAATTTTCCATGTCTGTGAAAAAGTATATTCAGCTGCATCGTGCATTTTGTCCTTCCACATGGCATCAACTGCAGTAGAATTTTTCTATATGGAAATTATATGCACATGATTTCAAATGTAGAGAAATGGTAAACCAATAGAATTCTAACTCACAATTGATTCAAAACTCCTGCCTTTCACACTGGCTGAAAAATAGTGAGGGAGGCATATTATAGTCATTTTCAGAACTAAAAAGGAACCTGAGGTTGGTTGCACTAACTCAACATGAGGATAATCTCACATCGGAATTAAATTCATGATCATGAGATTGAGCTATTCACAATGTCAAAATTATTTCCTTCCAATGCGAAACCATACCCACTTCAGGATTAACTAATACTGAGGTTCAAGTTCGAGTTTGGGAATTGCAGAAATTTTATTATTTATTAGCTTTAGAGATAAGAAAATAATGTGAAAATGTTAGTGCAACCCAACAGCTGGAAATGGGGATAATCTTGACATTGAGCTTGTTATAATCCTGATGACATTTAAATTATACTGTACTTGACATCAAACCAAGTCACTCTTTTGTTTGAGATTATCTTGAGCTCAAGCTCAGACTCCTTTAGTGCAACTGGGCCTTTGTTACAGTCATTGGGCACTGATATGCGAATGGGAGAGCAGGGTAAAGCATACAAAAATGCTCCTGATTCAGTGGTGCGTATATTAGGAGTGTGCGCAAAATCCAGTACCTAGTTCTCCCCAGTACTCTGCGTTGATACCACTGCTT